>PVJH01027936.1:0-27951 GCA_004026705.1 Nesogale talazaci
ACATGTTTTATTTGAAATAAATTCACACACATATAAACTGGTAACCCAGTACAACTACTTGTTTTACTTACTGCACCACATACATATATACATTTATATACACATTTGTATGCATACATAAATACACTTCATGGTTTTATATGCCATGGAACTTACAAAAAATGAAAAAAAATGCCTCTTTTCTTTTGCAATTCTTAGGACCCTCATTACCCTGGTGAAGTTATGCATCTGTCACCCACATCATCACATATAATAATTGTCTATTATCTAGAGGAAGGAGTTTTAGTGTTGCCATGGTTATGCATTACACTGCTTACCATAAAGTCAGCAGTTCAAAATCACCAGTCATTCCCCAGAAGGAAAATGAGACTCTTTATTCCTGTAAAGACTTACAGTCTCCGACACCAACAAAGGCAATTCTACCCTAACTTATAAGGCTGCTATGAGACAGAATCAACTCAATGGCAGTAAGATTTTTTTTTTAGTTTTATCAGGAAGGTGATACCCCATCCCATATGACTTTGGCCACCAGCAGTGAACATGGTTTTCAATACGTATCCCAAGTTTAGTCTTGTCCTAGTAAGACCATGCAGTGTTAGCACTTTTGAGGTTGATTTACTTCACTTGTCTGATGATCTGCACATTGTATAAGACCACTCAGCTAAGAAATTATAGAGCTGGAATCAGATGTCAGGGGATTTGTCTAGAAAATTTGCTCTTAACAGTGACATTATTCCAATCATATAGATGCAAGTTTTTTAGAAAAAGAATGACATAAATGTTTCTCCCTTAATTTACATCCTAACCATAGCCAATAGAATAAGGCACTGTGCATGCAATAAAGACTGAGATAATTCTGAAATCTAAAATAAAGCTTAAGGGCTGAGCCCCGGTGGCGTAGTGGTTGTGTGCGGGACTGCGGCCCACTGGGACGGAGGTTCAATTCCAGCAGTGGGGCTGGGCCTCCTACTCCCACCACCGGAGAGCAGTGATGCCCCCCCCAAAAAAACAAAAACAAAAACAAAAAATAATAATAAAATAAAAATATGCTCAAGGTTTCTAGTAAGTTGTGACCATGGTTTACTATTACTTTTACAACCTGTTCTCGGTATTATTCAATTAATATATTTGGTTAGAACCATTACTCAGTTACTTTAGATTCTATTACTTTTTTGTCATTCCATGTTAAGTAATTCAATCATAAGTCCATATAAGCACTAGAGATCAGGATGTGCCCAAGACAGACTCTAAAATGGAAATCAATTAATACTAAATACTGTTTGAAAGATTGTATTTTGAAATACAGGGAAATTGTCTTTTACATTTACCTACCCAAGTTTAGAAAAGATCAATTTTCTGTGTGGTGTGCCCTCACAAAGGCAGTGGGAAAATAAATTAAAGAAGCTTTATGGTTGTGCTTGGTTTTGCTTCATGATATAAAGTTTTTGTTCAAAGAGGTACCGTTAAATAGCAAAAGTCAAGTATAAATTCATTAAGAAGTGTTGTTGCTATTGTTGTTTTCCCAATCAAACATTAAACATCTTCATTTCTTTTTGTTAATTTCACATGCCTGTACAGACAAGGAAATTGTGAAATTGTATTTGAATTGCTAATACAGGACAACTGATTGTGCTAAAATGAACAAATCCAGCTTGGTGGCAATTATCCATGTGAAAAATTAGTTTTCTTAGGAGATGGCGTTGTTCAATTTGGCTTCTAATTGGTGTGTGGAACCAATTAATGTCTAACAATGCATCTAGCAAATATAAGAAAATGTATTGAAGGTAAATGAGCATAATGTCAGGCTTCCATCACAAAGAATAATGACAGTGTTTATCTCCTTCCTTTTTCTAAGTTTTTTTTTTTGGGGGGGGGAGGGGGAAATGCCAAGCCTTTTAGAACTCCTTTGCACTATTTTCTGGCCTTGCTTTATTTATTGGTCTTTGCTGAGTCCCCAGTAGTCAATTAACAATGAATCAATACCCATATTTTCAGTATGCTATGTTCCTTTTAAGGCATCATACAGTCATGGATTCATAGTTGTGCCATTCTGAAGTCTCAGCTCCTCCTGCTGCTCTTGTTTCAAAAACCTTTTCTTAACATCCAAAATTTTATCGAAAAATGTATAATTTCAGCGTTCCCATAGCAACTTGTAATTATTGTTATTTTGTGATGAAGGTGGTGATAAGTTTGGTACTGATAGTACTAATGTTCATGTAGGGCTTATAAATATTGGGTGTCTTAGAGAGGAATTTAAACAACCCTTTCCAGGTCACCCAGTTCATTAGTGAATGAATCTGTCTTTAAATAAAGTCTAACTGGGCTGAGTCCCGGTGGTGTAGTGGTTGTGCGCGGTACTGTGGCCCACTGGGATGGAGGTTCAATTCCAGCAGTGGGGCTGGGCCTCCTACTCCCACTACCAGAGAGTAGTGAAGCACCCCCCCCCCCAAAAATAAAGTCTACCCATAGTGTTTATGAGCTGAGCTGCTGCTTGATTCTGTCTTTTTATAATAACCAACCTTGTTTAAGGAACTGAGTTAATCCATTGCTCTGAACAAAGATTCCTTCTTTGCCCTCCCCTCCTACTCATGCAAGTGACCTCTAATAAAAGTCAAACTCACTGTCGTTATAATTCTGATTCACAGTGACCTGTAGGACAATGGAGAACTGCCCCTGTGAGTGTGCAAGACTGACCTTTTTTTCAGAAATAGAAATCCTGTGTTTCTCTCATGGAGTAGCTGGTGGTTTTGAACTGCTGACTTAGAAGTTAGAAGTTCAACAAAAGGCTCTCATCCATAAAAAATGTGGTAATAATTAAGAATTGTTGATTGCACGAAAATATAAATTGACATGAATGCTTGGGAAAGTACAATTAAGTTACCAGGATAAACTCTCAAGTTGAATAGGAGTAAGACAAGCGGGAAAAAGAAAGACAGTAGACTCTCACTCAAAAAAAGAGAGAAAAGGAAGAAAAGAAATGACAGTAAGTACATCTCCTTATTTTAACCTGAAATAAACTACTTCAGTATGTACGTACATCAGTATACATGCAGACCTCAAAAAGTTACTGGAAAAATGTTCACACAGTTAAATAACAGCAGAAGTATAATTAAATTAAGAAAATGAAAATGATATTAAGCAAAAATACTCTGAAATGTAGTAAATGTAGCAAAAAGACTGTACGTGATAAAAATTTACAGATCCAAAGCCAATATACTTCTCTAGTTTCCTTCATTTGTTCTTTTGTCTAAGGTGATACTTGGATGAAATTGCTTGAAAGAAAAACAGTAATCAATATAGCCCTTGGATACAATTTATTTTACTTCTATTTTTACCCATCTTAACTTCAACATCTCATATGTCAAGTAAAGGGAGAAAACAAAACTATGCTATCTATTCAATGCCTCAGAACAAAAGTCATCCAAATGCTTCTAAATAAAACACTGACTCTGGAATGCAAAAGAAGACACGCAAATTTGGGGATGTTTGCAAAATGGTTTGTCTTTTTGTTAAACCTTTTTTTTTTTGGGGGGGGGGGGCGTCCATCACTGCCTCTGGTGGTCGTGGGCGCTACCCAGTGCTGCTCCTGAGAGCCGCTGCTGGGTTTGAACCACCAAGTCCGAGGGCCGCCGTCCTGCACTCAACCACTTACGCCACCAGGGTTCAGCCCTTGTCTTTTTTTCTTTTTTAAGGAAGCTATGGCACTGTCACGTGATTCCCAGACTTTAGTTTGTAGCACCTCTGTCATGCTCCATAAAGTTTCTTAATAAAATGTACTACATCTCCATGTCTTAAATATAGCTCTTTTAGGACAAACATGATTGGTAAAATAAAATCCTATTATGTTTGAATGGAGCATTTGAAAGAAAACATGAATCACTTCTGCGCTGAATTGTAGAATGTAGGTTAACAAGAAAATTTGATGAGTATCCTCTGATTTTATCTACTTTACCTCATGACTTTTACTTATATCTCAAATTGTCTCTGAATGATTGTAAATGAGAACTCTCTGGGCAGCCAAAACTTACTGTTTTCAGTTTACCAAGGAAGAAGTTGGCAGTTCTAATCCACCTAGAAACATGTCATCTGCCTCTGAAAGACTGCAACACTGTAATCCCATGGAATACAATTGTACACTGCAACACTCAGGGTCACCGGGAGTAGTGATCTTTTGACAGCACCTGCCTTAGTTTGGGGTTATAGCTGCAAGGGTCAAACAATAGCACTCCATGTCTGGTTCCCAGAGCACCAGAAACAACGGTGGCAGCACCACACAATACTTGGTTCTCACCCCAGAACCACAGAAGGAGAAACTGAGAGAAAAGTTCACAAGGACATGTATTCAAAAGTCTTGCAAGTAATAGTTATACACATACACTCAAGATTGTGAATCACTGCTTTCAAGATTCGGGCATCTGATTGAATCTAAGAAATGAATTATAAACTTGTCCCTACACTATCCATTCCAGTTACCTTGGTTTCTTTGGTGGCAAAGTGGGAACATGTCAGAAGGCTAGCCACAAAATCAGTCATTCAAAACCTCTGAGAGAGAGAGAAAGAAAAATTACACTTTCTTCTCTTCTAGAGCCACACTCTCAGAAACCCACTGTTCTACCCTGTCCTATATGGTTGTTGTGGGTTAGAATAAAATCTATGACAGGGATTTTTTTTGTATTTTCCTGTTTGTTTGGCTATTTTTACTTTTTTTTCTGAGTTCTCAGGACTCCTCAAATAAGTTTTTCCCCTTCCCAGCCCCAAAGACTTTGCATATGCTCCTCTTTCCTGAAATGTTTTCCTCCTGTCTTTTGCTTATTAAGTCTACTACTTGTTACACTCTCAGATCAACCCTCTTTTTCTTAGGCCATCTTCCTGTTGCCTAATTGCTTACTGCCCCCTCCCTGCATGCCAGGTCAAGGTTAGATCATATTCTCTAAACCTCACCTAGTAACTCTGTTCTTTGCTCATGTGTACTATACCAATGTCTAGTTATCCACCTATTTGAACTTTGTCCACCAGAGTACAAGCTTCATGGAAGCAAACACATATTTTTCACCCTCATCCTTATGTAGTCTGCATATATCATAGGACCAACTCATAAAAATAACTCAATGAAAATGATTTCAGTGAATAAATGGGGAAATGAATTAACTGCACAAATACATTATTAATTAAGATGTAGTAGAATTGTGTAGACGAACTGGCATAATAGAAGTTGGATAAACTTCTTTGATAACCAGTCTTTGATTTTTAAGATGGCAGGCCTTCAAAGTGGAATCTGAAGCACTCCTGTATCCAGATTTTTTAAAGTTTTAATGTCACCTGCAGTAGTTACATAACCTCAAGTCAACTTGAAGATAGAGAAAAGTGTAAGCATGGTATTTGAAGTTTCAATCAGTTTAGAGTCTGAAGGTGCCTCTTTGTGGGCATGGCCTTTTCCTCAAGAGGTCCCTGGAAACCTCCCTCCCATCACCCTTCTCTCTCTGCCATCAACTTTTTCCTGGCTGACCCTGATTGCTGCTAGAGCCATGAAGATGCATCTACTACCCATGGCTGCACAGAACTCTGTGCCCATTGGCCTGTGATAGTCTTGCATTCTGCCTCACTGCATGTAACTACATGAAGCTGAAGAGGGAAAAAGGACTAGCATTGGAACTTTGGGGCTTGAACTGAACAGTGTGGGGATGTTTTCTCCGTATATACTTACTTCTTGTTATAAAGCTCTCTGCTACGTGTATATGAGTGTCATCAGATTTGCTTCTCTAGACAACCTGACTTTCTACATTATGAGTCTTGGGGAGTGGCTTAATAGAGAAGCACATTATAAAGATGGGGAATGAAGGCTTGTCTGACATCTGCTTTAGGTTAGTTTTTCTTCGTTGAAGTGGCTGGCTTACAAGCTTTCATAGATGTGAGGAAATTTTGATAGGATTATTGTGTAGGTGTTCATATAACTGAAACTGTTAGGCATAGAATATTTTGATTTTTCTCACTTATAGAATATTATGTTTAAGTAAGGCTGGAACATTTTGAGTTGTATGCCTTTTAGTTTTTATTCTGTTGGGCACAAATATTTTATTATTTTTTTTAAAATAATGTATCGCTAGAAGTTGTGTAAAGTTGTCAAGTTGTGATTGTCTTGGGAATCACCTTCTCCCTGTGTCTTCACTTTCCTGTTGATGAGCTATGAAGATATCTGCCTGAAACCCTATGAAGTAACCATCACTGTTGGATCCACAAAACTTTTCACCCACTGGCCTGTGATATTCCTGAGTTCTGTATCATTGCGTGTGGATGCATAAATCTGAAGAGACACTTATAAACTTGAATTGGACTGGCTGGGATTCTTCTCCATAAATAATTGCTTCTTGACATAAAGCTCTCGTTTACAAATATTGTAGTGTCTCTGCGTTTCTTTCTCTAGTCAACCTGGCCTAACACATGATCCCACCTGGGTAAAAATATAAATTCAAATCAGATGGAATCCTCAGTCTCTGTTCCTATTACCACCTTATTTCATCACTCAAGTCTATAGAAGAGGAAGACTTAGGAATGACAAAGAATTAAGGTTATTTTATAATGGCAATTGCCAGTGTGCTAGTCCAGGTAGACTAGAGAAACAAATTCATAAGCATACATAGGCTTATAAGGAAGAGGGTTTTTGCTTGGTTTGGTTTTTGGTTTTTTGGGCGGCCCTCTGGTGGTGGGAGAAGGAGGCCCAATCTTTGCTCCTGTGGAGCGACTGCTGGAATTGAACCTCTATCCTAGTGGGCTGCACTCCAGCGCACAACCACTATGCCACCAGGGCTCATCAAGAGGTTTATCAAGAAGAATGGAATATTGAGAAAGCATCCTAACCCAGTCCAAGTTCATAAGTCTGATATTAACTCATATGTCTGATACCAATCTGTAAAGTTTTCTTCAGACTCATGAAGCATATTAAATAATGCCAGAACAATCACAGGCCAGTGGGTACAGAGTCTTGTGCATCCAATGGTGGTAGATAGATCTCAGCAATCACAGGGATCTCCCCATGCCATCTCAAGCATCTCCGCACTGGCAGGAGACTCCATGTAACTTCTCCAGCTAGAGGTGTGATTCCATCAGGGCAAGCGCATGTGGCTTCTTCTCCAGCTCCTTCATTTTCCAAGACTCAGAATCTATCAGCATGCTGCCATATTGTCTTGCCAGTTGAGCATCCCAAGGTACTGATTTTTGTGCCTTGTCAGTATAGCATCTCCAAGTGACTGAGTTGATAGTCTTCACTTCCATGGGAGAAATATCACGAGATTTCCCAGAATTCTCAGAGTAAGCCATGCCCACACAGAGGTCTCACTGTCTATTTCCAGATTGACTGCACCCCTACCCTCTTAATCAAATTGGCACCAGGGTACATGACTGCCACAGGCAGTGACAACAGTAGTGATAACTTATAATAATAGTGCTTATAATATGTATAATTCTATCATATTTCTTCAATCTATACAATATGACCTAGAAGCTCCTTCATGTTAGAAAGTGGGGGCAGTCTCCTTCTCTGAAGACTGGACTCTTGGAAACTTTATGGAGCAGTTCCATTCTGTCCCAGAGAGTTATCTGGAGTTGGAATCAAGAAGACAGCAAAGAATATATTTGGCATATTTATTTTCCCTCCTGGTTTAAATGAAACTTCTTAGGCAAAAGCTATTTTGGAAATGAACACATGAGACAAATAAAGGATCAGCAGGATCTAGAACCCCAACTACGTTTTGTGGTAAGGGGAACACGAGGAAAAGAAAAATGGAGAGAGTTCTACATTGAACATCAAGAAAAGGCAAAACACCCTGGATCCTTAATTAAAAGTACTCAATACCAATGGAAAGACTTCCATAAGGAAAGAATAAGGAAATGTATTTCCACTAAACTTTGAGCTGTAACAGATAATGGTCAGTTTCTCAGATGATCAAGATCTCTAAGAACTAGATTGTGTCAGTGTTACCTCCCTGAGGATGTGGCCCAGAATAAACAGACAGACACACACAGCAATTTAGAGCTAGAATAAAACAGACAACCTGCTCTTATTGCTTACACCTAGTAGTTAGTTTAGAATTACTGTTGTTTTCTATTACTTTAACAATCATAATTTGTCAGAAAAATGGTAAAACGTATTTTGCTATGCCTGAGAAAAATATCATTAAGACTATTTAACATGGCTGTTATTCAAATTTAGGTAAACCAACAACCAAAACTTGTGGGGGAGAAATTGAAGAATTCTTCCAAATTAATATGAAGTTGATTAAATATACATTCAAGATGCAATAATAATTATTGGCTAATAAATATGAAGGTTGGAGCCATGCAACATGATGTTGGTAATAAAAATGAAGCTGGAAATTGTATAATAGAACTTGTGAGGTCAAGTTTTTTTCATCGTAAACATATTTCTCAACATCTAAAGTGCTTATCCAGTTGGACTTCACTAGACTGAATGAAAAGAATGTACTCATGTGGAACTTGGACATGGATCTCAAGGCAGCTGTGCAAAAATGAAAGCTTTAAAATTAGGAAAAGTGTACAGCAATATTATTCTCTCAGCACACTTATTCAATGTGTATGCTGAGCAAATCATCGGGTGAGGTGATTTATATGAAGGAGAGTGTGGCATGAGAGTTGTAGAAAGATTAATAACAACCTGCAATTTGCAGATGACACAAATCTGCATGCTGTGAGGAAGAGTTGAAGTATTTGCTGATGAAGATCAAAGATGGAAGCCTTCCATATGGATTGACTCAAAATAGAGAAGATCGAAATCCTCACAACTGTGCCAGTAAGTGACAACATGATAAATGGGGAAAAGGTTGAAGTTGTGAAAGATTTTGCCTTTCTTGGATCCATAGTTAATGCTCATGGAAATAGCAAATAAGAGAACAAAAGGTGGATTGTGTTAGGTAAATCTGCTGCACAAGACTTCAATGGTGTATTGAAAAGCAAGAAGTTTGCTTTGAGGACTAAGCTGCACCTGACCCAAGAGTTTGCTGTGCATATGCACATGAAGTTGGACACTGACAAGGGAAGACCAATGAAGAATTGATTGTTTGAATTGTGGTGCTAGTGAAGATCATTGAAAGTATAATGGACTGCTAAAAAAATAAAATAAAATCTCTCTTGAAAAAGCATGGTTAGTGAGACCCTTAGAAGCAAGAATTAAGGTTTTTTGTGCCAACCTGGTCTATAAACACTGAGGATTAATTGAAGGGAAGAGAGATATCTGACTCAGTGAGCCTAGCCTTTCTTGTTCTTGGGTCTCTTGTTTTCTGGTGGTCAGATCAGTTTGCAACTGCCTCAGCCAGTTTCCTGCTTCAGCTTGCAAAGCTTACTTCTTTCAAGACATTGCTGAGGAGAAGACTCATGGACCTAACCTGATGCAGCCCGGGTGGGGAGAACCCTGCCAGCATTGAGATGCTTACATACTTGCCAATTCAGCTTTCCTCCTGCATTTGGTGTCATTGCATTTGTTTTGTGAGATTGAGGAGGATTTTTAGATTGATGTCAGACATATGGGCTGATATTGGACTTATGGGCTTTGGCAGCACTCATTTGGGATGATTAATGTACACTTACTCTTTGTATACAATTCTCTTTTATGTCCAAATGAATTTCTGTGGATTTGTTTCCCTAGCTTACCTAAACAAACACAGATGACAATACTTTGTGCTTCATACATTGGACATGTTGTCAGGAGAGACCAGTTCCCTGGAGAACACCTGGCTTTGTAAAATAGAGGAGCAGCAAGAAAGAGAGGAAGTTCCTTAAGGAGATGGACTGACACAATGAGTGAAACAATGGGGACAATTGTGAAGAGAATTGAGGCCTGGACTGGGCAATGTTTCCATCTGATGTTCATAGGCTTGCTATGGGTAAGAAAAGACTCAACAGTACCCATCAACATATCTGTGGGAAGAAAGAATGGATACAATCAATATTATTAGCTAAATAAAGTCCAGGTTCTGACTGGAAAGTGAACCAGAAATGTCTCATATCTAATTCAAGTTGAAATGAAAAAAAATTAAATGAGCCCAGGAGAGTCAGAATACAACCTTGTTGTTAGGAGTTGTGGAAGCTGTTCTGACTCATGAAGTCCTATTTCCAACAGAATGAAATACTGCACCAGTCCTGTGCCATCCTCACAAGTTTAGTACTTGACCCCATCATAGCCACTGGATCAATCCTTGTCTCCTCTATTTCCATACTTTTCTGCTTTACCTAGTATGATATTCTTCTCCAGGGTATAATAATTCCTGATAATGCTATGTCAAAGGTACATGAGACAAAGTCTTTCTTTCTTTATATCTAAGGAACAATATTACTTCTTCCATGACATATTTGTTTATTCTTTTCATAGAACATGGTGCTTTCAATACTTTTTTCCAGTAGCATAGTTCAAATGAATCAACTCTTCCTTAGCTTTCTTTGCATGGTATCCAACTTTCACACACATGTGAGCTATTGAAAATACCATGACTTGGATCAGGAACACCTTAGTCCTCAAAGAGACTTCCTTGCTTTTGAAAACTTTAAATAGTTCTTGTGCACCAGATTCACCCAGTGCAAGGCTTCCTTTAATATGTCGACTGCTGCTTCCATGAGCAATGATTGTGGATCTAAAGAAGACAACATCTTTGATAGCTTTTATCTTTCTCCATTCATCATGATGTTACCAGTTGGTCTAATTGGTATTCTTTACAGTGAGCTGTAATCCGTTCTAAAAGCTTCCATCCTTGATCTTTATCAGCAAGTATTTCAAGTCTTCTTCATTTTCAGCAGCAAGATTGTGTCATCTGTTTCTCAAATTGTCAATAAGCCTTCTTTCTTCCCATCCTGATACTGAATTCTGCCTTAGATACTTCAGCTTCTATGATTATTTGCTTCGTATACATATTAAATTTGTATGAGAGGTCACAACCCTGGCACGTACCTTTCCTAATTTTAAACCATGTCTTTATATATTTTTATGACTCTCTCTAATCCTTGCACAGGTTCCTCAAGGGCACAACAAAATGTTCTGGAATTCCCATTCTTCGCAAGATGTCCATAATTAATTATGATCCATACTGTTGAATGTCTTTTCATAATCAATAAAAACAGTAACCTTTATCTCTGATATTCCCTTATTTGAACCATGATTCACCTGACATTGACAATGATAACCTTTATGCCAATTTTTTTCTCTAAATCCAGGTTGAATTCATGAGAGTTTCCTGTCAATGTATTGCTGCAACTGTTTGTTCCATGATTTTCAACAAATTTTTTTCTGGAATATATTAATGATAATGTTCTGGAATTTTCACAATCTGTGGAGTGAGATTCCTTTGAAATGGGAACAGATATGAGTTTCATCTATTCAGTTGACCAAGTGCCACCTTCCAAATCTCCTGGCACAGACAAGTGAATGTTTTCAACGCTTCTTCAGCTTGTTGAAATATCTCAGTTGATATTCTAATTTCCTGCAACATGTTTTTACAAATTCTTTCACTGCAGCTTACATGTTTCCAGTCAGTGTCCTGGATTCTTGATTAGGTGATGTCTCTAGAAAAGATTGGCTATGGACTACATTTTTTTGGTACAGGGTCTCTGATGGAGGAATCATTAAATGAAGATGAAAAATTTCCACACTAAATATTTGCCCATGGGCTATCTTACCCCTCAAGATTGACATCTTTGTGCAAGTCTTTCAGTTTGATGTAATGCTAGGTGTCCTTACATTTTGGTTGCTAAGTGGTCTTTCCACAGTTCATTTGAACACATTTTCTTTATCTTCTCCAACTCTTCTTTGAAACTGTCCTCTTCAGTTCCTTTGCTTCCTCATTTTTTCCATCAATTTTAGTTCCTTTACACTGATAATAAATATCCTCCAAAGGAAATAAACAAGTGTGACCTAAGAATTGGCTTTTGATTTTAAATATTTAATTTTTTCATATGAACTCTGTCAATAAAATACAAAATCCATCATCTAAAAAATATCAGTATCATAGTCTCTTGTAACATTCACTATGATCATTTCAATCTTTTCTGTGTTTTTAATGATATTTTACTTTATCTGGCTATTTTGTTTTTGATATTATCCACACATCATCTGATCTTGTGTCATTAGTGTTCAATTAGTCAAAACTATTATGGAGAGGTTGCCAAAATTCAGATGAAATATACTCAAGGTAGTATTTTTGCTCTTGTGCATTTGTTTTAATTTTCTTCAGCTTCAAACTGAACTTATAAGCTAATGGTGGTATGTTTCACATTGAAAACCTAACCTTGTCTTGGTTAATGATATTGAGTTTGCCTATTTTCTTTCCCCCTGATGTATTCATTTTTTTCTGTGTATTTCATCTAGAGAAGTACACATGTGTAGTTGCTATGTTGTCTAAAAATAATGTACTTGCAATGAAGAAGTTGTTTGTCTTGCAAAATTCTATCATGTTATATCTAGACTCATTTCTATCACCATGGGCCATGACAATATGCTGAAACAGAGAAATCTTAAATTTAGGCTGAATTCAAAAGAAGATATCATTGCTAATGCCAAATGGATATTGGCTAAAAATATAGAGTACAAGAAATATGTCTACTTGTGTGTTATTGATGATGCAAAGGCCATCTTTTGGTTATATATGTCATAGCAAACTAGAACTAACACTGTAAAAAATACAGAACACTTAATTTAAATCATTTCCACAGTACAAAATGCAGTCACTGCAACAGAATAAGGGAACACTGAATGGTTTAAGATCAGTGAGGGTCAGAATTGTGTCATTTAACCATATCATACCATCTGTGTACTAAGCAAATACTCAGGAAGACTGTTATATATTCTAAGATGACATGAGGATTAGAAATAAGTTATTTACAACCTGAAATATGCAGGGGACATAACTTTGCTTGCTGAAAGTGAGAAGCGCTTTGCTGATGAAGACCAAAGATTACAGCCTTCAATAGAATTTGCAACTCAATGTAGAGAAAACCACAATGTCACAATTGGATGAATAGACAGTGGGTAAATGAAGCAAAGTTGGAGTTATCTAAGGGGTTTATTTACCTCGACCTATAAAAAAATCTCCAAGAAGCAGCAGTCAAGAAATCGAGTAAAACATTGCGTTGGGAAAATGTGCTGCTGGATACCAGTAGATCCAGTTCTGCTGACTCACAGAGACACTGTGGGACAAGGGAGAGGTGCCTCTGTGACTGTCCGAGATGGAACCATCTTGTAGGAGTAGAAAGTCCTGCATTTCTCTATCAAAGCAACTGATGGCTTCAAACTGCTAACCCCGTGGTGAGTAGTCCAATGCATAGTCACCCTGTGCTGCCACTTAACACTTCTTTAAAGTGTGGAAGAACAGAGATGCCACTTTCAGGACTAAAGTCAGTGGACCTAACCCACACCATTTTCAATCACCTCATATGTGAAAAGTGGATAAAGAATAAATAGGTTCGATTTTAGAATGATTAATACATTTGAACAATGGCGATGGCAAAGAATACTGAAAGTATTTTGGACTGCCAGAAGAAAATAGATATTTGCAGGAAGAAATAGTCAGATGCTTCTCACAAGAAGCATATAACTTGTCACACATAACTTGAATATGATATTGGAAAAGTCTAGTTAGTAAAGAAGCACCTCATTCTTGGTAGAGGGTCAGTGAAGAAGAGGGCATGTCTCAGTGAGGTAGATGCATGCAGTAGCCACACCAGTGAGCTCAAACAATAGTTTCGAGAATGAGCAGGACCTGTCAGCATGTCCTTCTGCTTTAGGCATCATCTCCACAGATTGTAACTGACTGGACGGCACCTCCCCACTAGCTTGTTTCCCACATGAAGACTTTTTCAACTCTAAAAGAAAGAGGGTGATTTTTATTCCTTTTTTTTTTTTTTTTTTGCTGTGGGTATGGAACATCAAGTCCACAAAATGCAGGTTTAGAGCCAATTATATCCATCCTTGCCAACTCTTCAAAAAACATTAAAAATATCTATAGAAGTTCTCCTTACAGAGTGACTTGGCTAGTGTCTACACTAGGTTACAAACACCCTACGTACCAATAGTGGCTTATTTTTCCCTAAATTTTTCATATTAAAAAATGTAGTTTATTTTGAATATTTTATTTCCCCTGGAACTCCAATCCATTTACAGAAGAGGCTGACCCATGAAAACAGCCCCCAATAAAAGGCCTCATTACTGAGTCACCAATGAGCTTCTCTGTTAAAGAACTTCAACCTGCATGTTTGTACACAGGCTACATGTTTCCCACCGGGAAAGGACTCTTAAATCTTGTTCTTGGTTTCCTCTGGATTTGGGCCAATGCACCTTTACATTTTGCTGATTTTATCATTACCAATTATATAATGAATTATAACTGCGTGTGAGTATATGATGAGGCCAGAGAACCCTCTTATGAAAGCATCAAACTCGGAGTAGTCTCATAGACCCTTGACACATCCGTCTTTCTGAGATTAGGCAGACATACAATAAAACAAAACAATAAAAAATATGCAGAGAAAAAATATGCAGAGAGGCATGTTTCTATTATTTTTTCAAAGTGATAAAATTGTACATGAAGCCAAGCATAGGCTCATAGCTTTACAAGAAATACATGTTCTGTTGGCGTCAGTCAATTTGGTTTGTTTTTTTTTACCTGCAAACATAAATAGGAACAACTATGACAATATAAGTGGAGAAGGGGTGATTTAAGGGAACTTGGGGGCAGAACACAAGCTTCTGTAAAATAGTACCTATGGATGTTTTAGTGGAAAGAAAATTTACTAGACTGTAAGCTCAAGGAAGGAAGAACTTTTTATCTATTTTATAAATTTCTCCATCTCATTGTCAGTGGAAGAGAAATATTAGCCATATATTCTCATAAAGATTACAGCCAAGAGAACCCTGGGAGACAGTTGCACTCTGTCATTTCAAGTTACTGAGTCTGAACCAACTTGACTAAGCCTAATTCTGATAACAGCAAAACTGTTTCTGGCACCCAGACAGCAGCCAATCAGTATTTTTTTAATGAATGAAGAAATTCAGAGTTGGACAAAAAACATATGTCATTAAAAGCATGAAAATGAAAAAATACAACTTACAAGTTACATTTGTTCCTTAATTTCTTCAGGGAAAAGTAAGAAACTAGGCCAATTTTCAAATTACTGAAATTATACCGAGAACAAAGATTTTAAGTTGCTGAGTACGATATCATAGTGAATAAACCTGCCCCTGTGCGTTCTTGAGACTGTAACTCTTTACAGGAGAAGAAAGCCCTATCGTTCTCCCTCAGAGCTCATGGATTCATGCTGCCAGTATCACGGTATCAGCCCAATGGAAAACCATGGCTAGATTTTTCTGACAATCTGATGCTCCTGTAAGAAGATATGTGTAGAGCCAAGCCTACCAATCAGGTTGATTGCTACGATGTCTACTGGCTTATTTATTAGAGACCTGATGGAGAACTGATCTTTTTCTCTTGCCTATTTCCCTCAACTGAGGTTGGCAATCCAGGCAAACTGCCATCCCTGGGAACTTTTGACATTCTGCCATATTCCTAATTCCTGGCATCCATGTGACTCTTTCCCCATAGGTTGGTAGTCTCCCAGTTTCCCACTTCACCTTTGGGCTTAATCCACCAGCCATTGGTTGAGCCTATAGGAGTCTCCAGATAACGTCTGACTCAGGTTGTTTCCTAGAGAGAAGGCTTTCTTATACATATGAGTCACTAGTTGTGCTTCTGGAAAAAACTGTTTACTTATTACTGACCTTACCAGGGTAGCAGCCTAACGAACTTGCTGGCAGTGAGAGGCTGAAAAAAATCTGTGTTCAGCAGAGACTACCACATTCTAAAACTAAAAGTTAATAGGAGCCCGCAGGTTGGCTGGTAAGCGTACTGGAGGACAACTTGGATTTATTTAAGTAAAACTGAGTGAAACACAGCGCTGAAGAGTTGGGGGACTGTTATCCATTGACCTGGTCCACAATAGCTAGAGGTGAGAGATGAAGAAAGGGTGACTGCTCGCTAGGAAAACGTCACACTCACCCTTATGCAGAAACCCAAGGATGACCCAAGGAGTTATGGTTGATGAAAACATGGAAAGAAGCCAGATGGTCTGAAATGGAGAGAGATACATGCAAACTCCTAAGCTTGTCACAGGTACATGGACATAGCTTGGAATGGCTAGGGCTGAGTTGGCCAGAGCCCAGCTGAATAAAAAGAGGAAGATTTTGACCTTACAAACAGGAGCAGACTGCTGTCATCTAATAGATGGCCTTCTCTAGACTGAACTTTGCTTATGGGTACAGCTCATTGCATTTCCAACAAGAACGAAGAAACTTCACATCAAGAACCATATTTTTATCTCCTTAGAATACTATAGTGACACAACTGGGCAATTTAGAAATTGGAGACCCAAAACAGTTTGGGAGATAAAGGCACGAACTTTCAAGGATGTCTTTATTTTTTATTTTATTTTTTTGGGGGCATCACTGCTCTCCGGTGGTGGAAGTAGGAGGCCCAGCCCCACTGCTGGAATTGAACCTCCGTCCCAGTGGGCCGCAGTCCTGCGCACAACCACTACGCCACCGGGGCTCAGCCCTCAAGGATGTCTTTAATCTCAAATAAATAACAATGGAGGATTCCCCCTGAACAGTCATGGTTTTACTTTATCTGAGAATAGCTCACTATAGTGTGAAAATTGAAATAAACTATCATTATTATATCCATATAGATTATTGAAATTAAGCACTGGCAGAATTGCATTTTAATCAGTATGAGAAAAAACTAGACTCACCTCAGCCAAGAATTTGTAAATGCTTCTGCAAATCATAACATTGAATATATTTAAAAATGCAGACTCCAGGGCCCTACTTAGAAGAAGATAATCCATACTTGGACCACTAGATGTGGGAGGAGGAGGAGGAAGTGAAGATTTGTAGATCTTTAAGTAACTACCTAGGAGATTGCAGTAATGAACCAGCTTCTGGAATCTCTTCAGTTGTATCTTCTTGAATTTCACCGATAAGAGCTCCTATACACAGACACAAAACTGACCTGTACAAGAAAGCATGACATTTTACTTATGGCATCAGAGATTCACCTTCATCAAGTATTCTCCCATAAAAGTATTCATCTAGTTCTTGGCCAACATCAAAACACTTTAGACCCTGATTTTTGAGGGATAAGGAACTCACTAAGAATTGATATGATCATCCTTTTGGTCCTTTAATCCATTCATTATCAAGAGTTCCATTAGAGTGGAGAAAGATAAGATCTCCAGTCCTCTCTCAAATTTAAAAGTACAATTTTTTAACTTTAATATTTAAAGGTCATTGTGGCGAAAATATATTCGAGATATCAAATTTCATGATTGAGATGTAGGAGTAGAATCTAGCCTGTTAATCTGGAGATAGTCAATGAGTCCTCTGTGTGGGCATGGCTTTCTCCTGAGAATTCTGAAAAATCTCATGGTATTTCCCTGGTGAAGATGAGAAGCCATCTCAACTATTGACAAGACAAGATGGCAGTGTCCGAGGACCTGGACAAGCTGGAGGAGAAGCCACACAGCCAAACCTTGATGGAACCAGACCTCTGAAGCTGGAGAAGCAACATGGAAACCCCTGCTAGCACTGAGTTGCTTCTACCACCACTGGATGCTGTTGATGGACCCTGAGCCCTGGGGAGCCATAGGGAGACCTGCGCCAGTGCCGGGACTCTGCACCCACTGACCTGTGACTTCACTAGTCTAAAGGAGACTTTATAGACTGATATCAGGTATATGGGCTAATATTGGACTTATGACTTTGAACTGAACTGGGTTGGGATGCTTTCTCAATGTTTCATTCCTCTTGTATATAAACCTTACCCTTATATCCATATGCATGTCTATGAGTTTGTTTCTCTAGGCTACCCAGACTAACACAGTCATTCTCTGGGTGGAATCCTGGGTGAAAAAATAAGAATGTAGTAGGGAGTTGACTATGTGGACCAGAACAAATATGAATTCTCCTAAGAAGAATAGGAATTCCAGAAGAGTTAACAGTTAATTGTGCTCATGCAGAATTTGTACATAGATCAGGAGAAAATTGTGTGATAGAACAAAGAAATACTGCATGGTTTAAAATCAAGAAGTGTGTACCAAGTTTATTTTATCTTACCATATTTATTCAACCTGTATACTGAGCAAATAACCAGAAATTTTGCATTATATACAGTAGAATGTGGGATTAGGATTGGAGGAATGTTTATTACCAAACTGCAATATGTAAATCACAGAAGCTCACTGGCTGTAGGTGAGGAGGATTTGAAAGCACTTGCTGATGAAGATCAAGGACTGCAACCACCGGTCTGGATTCCAACTCAGTGTAAAGAAGACTAAAATCCTCCCCACTGGACCAATAGTAAGTATCATAATAAAAGAAGAAATTATTGCACTTGTTAAGGATTTTGTCTTGCTCAGATCCACAATAAATGCTTATAGCAACAGAGATTTAAAACAAAACAAAACATTGCATTAGGTAAACCTGCTGTACAAGACCACTTTAAAATGTTAAAAGTAAGGATGATACTTTGAGAACTAAGATGCTCCCGGTCCAAGCCATAGTATTTTCAATCACTTCATATCATGTGAAAGTTTAGCATCGAATAAAGAAGCCCAAGGAAGAATTGATGCTTTTGAATTGTGATACCAGCAAAGAATATTGAAAATACCGTGGGCTATCAAAAGGACAAACCAATTAGTGTTGTTAGAAGTTCAGTCAGAATCCTTTTAAGAAGCAAGGATGGACAGACTTTGTCTCACTTACTTTAAAAATATTAGGAGAGACAAGTCCCTGGATAAGGACATTATGCTTCATAAATTAGAGAGACAGTGAAAAAGAGGATAGTAAACATCTTCAACATTTTAAAGAGGTCTTGTACAGCAGATTTACCTAATGCAATGTTTTGTTTTGTTTTGTTTTAAATCTCTGTAGCTATAAGCATTGACTGTGGATCTAAGCAAGACAAAATTGTAAAGAGAGGATAGGGCCAGGGGAATTCAGTCTGCTGTAAGCAGGGTAACTCTACATCCGTAATAACTGGATGACTCAGAATAACAGGTGGTCTCAGGCCACCAGAGGCAACACACATTCACACACACTTGTTTTCAGCAAGGCTTCGAAAATCACCGTCTTCAAACCCCAGTGCCTGGGAGTCTGACTCAGGCTGACCTCATCGGTGACAGAGTAGAATTCTTTCTCAAGCCATGCTTTCAGAAGCAGAATGCCAAGTTTATCCTGCGCAGTCATGTTGCCAGAGTTTGGACCACCAACCCTTTGGTTAGTTGTAACATGAATATGTTGTGCTACCCAAGGACCTCTACATGACAGATATGCAATTAAAGCAGAAACCAGATGATATCATTATACCTCTGTCCTAACTTTAAAACTCTCAAGTTGAAAATTCACTCCTCATTAAAATAATTTATGTACACTCTCCCCTTTTCTTTGTTGCTTCATCCCTAGTCACCCCCCCTAACCAAAAGATACAACTACATAATGTAGGAATAGTTAATGCTCTAAATTCTTGGAGTGCCAAGTTTAAGGACATGGTAATCAGTGAGACAAACATGTTAGAGCTGTTAGCCCCACACACCAAGGGCTCAAGTAGAAAGAAAATGTTTTGAGATTGATGATGGCAACAAGTGTACAAATGTGCGTGACACAATGTAAGTATATATGGATTATAATAAAAGTTGTATGAACCCCCAACAATATGATTTTAAGTAAAAAAAAAGTTAAAAGTAAAGGATTCGACCATTTGTAGTCCACAGCTGTTTTGCATTGAATATAAAAGCCTTCTACCCTTTACCCCTCTAATTCAAAAAGGAGTCCCCTGGTGGTTGTGTACTGGGTTACCAGTTGGGTTGCTACCCACAATGTCAGCAGTTCAAACCCAAAAGCCATCAGAGAGAAAAAATTGAGACTTTCTCTTCCTGTAAAGATTTACCTATTCAAAACCCACAAGGCCAGTTCTCCTCTTTCCTATAAAGCAGCTATTTCTTGTAAGGGATTCCATGGTAGTGAGTTGGATTTTTTGTGTTTTTTGTCTTTTTTTTTATTTCAGAAAATTGATTAATTACAGGCAATAATGATCAGCAGCTTTTTAATTTGAGGAACTAAGTGGATAATTTTTGCTGCAATTCCTTATTTAAATAAATACAAATACAAATCAAACCTATTATGAGGAGCTCATTTGTCTAATGATTAGGTATTTCCTTTCCTTAAATATTATTAATTAGTCAAGCAATGGATAGTCTGAAGAAAATTAAAAGTTCTGTGGAGATTTTTGAGAAATGCTTTTTATTCTGAGAACAAAAAGCTTGATGTCAAACCATTGAATGCTCACAAACAGCTCAGTAGCAAGACTAAAGGTGACTAGATTGTGACTTTATAATGGCCTCATTCTTATAAAATTAACATTTAACATGGGAAAACATGAGGTGCTCTATAATTAATACTGCTATGGATATTTAATTTACCATGCTATTATCAATTGCCTCATCTGGCTCTTCAGGTATTTCTTGTCACATTTTCATTGCTGCAATGTTCAGGGCTAGGTTTGATTTACAGCCTAATTTACTTGCCATAAAATCTCATGGTTCATACATTTATCTGTATCTCTATGAGCCTTGTCTCATTTGTCTGAGTGTATTCCAGTTTTTTCTTGTAGTTCAAAGAAACTCTTGGAAAAACTAAAGGACATCTCTCTTCTCTGTTTTATATTTATGAATGGAATCTGAGAAATACCACACTAATCAAGACAAAGTAATTGATACTTGATGCTTTTTCTATTCCATTCAGATTCCAGTGGAATTTGTTTCTTCACTTATGATTCACACAGCATATTATTATACTATGGGGTACCACTCTTTAATTGCTTCATGTCTACCAGTTTTTCCATGCTTCAAATGCATTTTAAACTTCTTGAGGACATGGAAAAAAATCGGGTTATTTCCAGACAGAGTGAAAGTTCAGGTACCTGTTATACATCAAGTAATCACCTATTGATCAATGGAGTTCAATGGTTGCATGTTGACTTAGCTAGCCCCACATAGACCTATTATTTACTATGATCTCTAAGAAATAGACTTGATTCTAGAAGGTAAGTTCTCAAATTTTGCATGAATCACCAGGACAACGTACTAAAATGGAAAGAAACTAATTAGGGGTCTGATCTGGTTGAGAGGTTTAAGACTGAGATTCTACATTTTAAACAAGCTCCTGGGTAATGCTGGTGCTGCTGTTCTGTAGCTGACATATTAAGTAGCAAAGGAACTCAGACAAGGGTTGGGAGAGCTGGGGATGCACTGGGTAAAGCACTCACTTAATCCAAAGGTCCGTGGGTGAAACCCACTAACTCTTCCACAGTGGAAATGTGCAGTAATCTATTTCCATAAAGATTTACAGCTTTGGGCTGAGCCCTGGTGGCATAGTTGTTGAGTGCGGGACTGTGGCCCATTGGCTTGGTGGTTCAAATCCAGCAGCAGCTCTCTGGGAGCAAGGCTGGATGGCTGCCATGACCACCAGAGGGCAGTGATGCCAAAAAAAAAGATTTACAGCCTTAAGGGGCAGATTCTATGTGTCCTAACTGAATCAATGACAATGAGTTGGTTTCCTGTACAATAGGGACCAGTTTTTCACAACAATATCTCAAACTCGATGCCAGTATATACAAGAAACCATTTTTAATGGTTGCATGCTATCAATGGAAAGGCCTTATATGCCAGGGGGATAGTTTGTCATATTTTTCCTTTGGGATACAATGATAAAACTGCTAAAGTAAACTTTAGTTGTTGATAATCAGTGAATAAGCAGATGGACTATGGACTCCCTTCTTATTCAAGAATAATTAGTTCTTATAACAAGAACTTGCTCCGTATTTGCCTTCATGAAATAAGAGTGTTACTGTAAAGTGTCATGAAGAAAGCAAAGGATGCCCAGCTATTAACTGGAATAGTGCCTAGGGTCTTAAAGACAAGCAGACTTCAAAGTGAGGTGTTTACTAAGCCCATATGGAAGAAACACAGCTGCCAACAACCTTCTTCTGTTTTTCTCATGTCAATCCATTTCAAAATTGCCAACGTATGCTTCAATTTTTTAGTTGCCTCATCCAGAAAAAAATCCATGATTTTTTCTCTAAGTTCTCAAGCATCAGAATGACATTAGGTTGTAGAGAAGGCTAACATCATTGACAGACAAAATTACAATGCAAGAAAAATTAAAGACTGGACATGACATGTCAGATATAGCTGCTCCTTTGTTTAGCCCATCAGGCACATAATTTTCTGAACTTCTCTTCTGTTCTTTCTCCGATCAGATGGAATCAGACTCACCTCTCCTCTCTAGAGCCCAGGAGCAATCACTTGGCTGGAATTGAGTTGTTACTTACTTACCTTTCTCTCTTAACTACACGTCTCTTCTTTATTCTGCTTAGTAGGGAGTCAAATGCTACCATATTTTAACAGCTTCCTCACTCAAGGAGTACAACTTATTCTTTCTACTTCTTTTGTAAAACAGCCTGTGTATTTTATTTTTGGGTAAAGAAGAATGCGCATATGGGGTTGTGTTTGACCTTCTCCAACTTCACAAAGGGAAAGGAAGAATCACCAATATCAAACCGCAGGTACCAAAAGTAGATTCCTATGAGGCAGAAATCAAGCTTGCCTACCAATCCTGACTCCATAGTTCTCTACTTTTAAACTTGGCTTAATAATGCACTATAAAGGCCACATAGAACTTACAGATCATACTTCCAATTATAGAGTTGATTAAGCAAGTTATCCAGTTACAAATGCTCAGGATCCAATAGCTTAGACAAAATATGTTCTTCTCAGCCATGCCCACAGGAAGGTTTTTCTCTGTTTCTTAGCCTCTCAGTCAAACAGTTTCTGCTCTGCACAGAAAATATTATAAAGCTCTACAGGACTGCCAATAAAATGTCTGAAGTGCATACTACTCTTCTATAAGCCTCTGCCTGAAGGCACTCTGAAAACATCAATTTCTTGAAGACACCCTACAAGCCAGCCTCCAACTCAAAGGCATTGGTTCTTTGAACTGGGATATCCATCACATTGCAGCACGCTCTGAGTCTGATTCTGCTATTGTCACTCCTGTCTCCTTCCTCTGCTACCACAGCTATTTCCTGGGAGGGTAGACGAAAATGAATATTTTTTCTGAAAATCATTACTTTGGTTTAATAAGGATTATTCAATATAAACACCAGTCCAGTATCTGTTGAAACTTTATTGAAGTAAGGAATCAAAGGAATTTTAGGGCACAACCAATTAATACTTTCTGTTTTGATAAGTTTCTTTACTTTCCAAAATTTCTCAAAAGAACAATTAAACCATGTTTCTGGGGAAAACAACTATAGGAAAATAAAGAATAATGAAGACAATTTGCAGAGTGATATACATGCAAAAATTAAAGTGACATTTCTATTTTCAGGAGACAGAAAGAATGTGTGAGTGATTCAGGGTCTCGAACATCATCCTCAGACAATGAACGACTTAGTCATCTGCCCTGATTCTCATCAAGAACCCTTACCTTTTTTCCTTTTTCCTAAAATTTTCTAAACATTATTCTGAGTTTGTGGTAATTAAGAACTGTATTCTATTCTTCCCATGTGGAATTATCATGTCCCAATATTATTGAGGTCTTTGACATTGAGAACTGTCATTCATCTATTAGTCCATTGTCCTGTAGTTGCTGAAGGCTAGAATGCTGAAAGCTAACTCATCAATGTTTTAAATACCGGCAGGGCCATTTATGGTGGAAAAGTTTCAGTCAGGACTTCCAGACTAGAAAGGACCTCATGATCTTCTTCTAAAATTCAGCCAATTAAGCCCTTAGGTTTAACTGTATTCAACATACACAATGACTGCAATGATGGACTTGAGTTTACCATCATTTGCGTAGATGTTGGAAGACAAAACGCAAGCTTCTTTCTATTGTACATGGTCTCTCCAGGAGCAGCAGTCAAGCAAAATCAAATAATAACAATAAATATTGGAAGTGAGGGTGTAAAAACTCTGACATTAAATCCTAATTTTCCAGGTGCAAGGCAGCTAAATAAGTTACTGAGATGTGTAGACCACATGGTACAATTATCATGAATTCATAAATTCCTTTATCAAGTAAATTGCCTTTTTTCCACATTGTAATGATAGTTAAAAGCGTCAGGATTGTTGGAACTTAATCCACAACATCAGCTCTTTTGCTTCAGGCTCTGTAGACTCCATCCTATGAAGTCTGTTATGGACACATGTCAACAATGTTCTGAAGATGCTGCAGTGTTCCTGGTCACCTGCCGCATATCCACAGGTGCACTGTGCCTTAAGTGATGTCCAGAGAAGGAGAAGGTTAAGGTCTGCAAATAGACCATCCTGGGTTTGAATTTCAGCACTGCTATACAGGAGACATGTGACCATAGCTTCTTGACCATTGTCTTCTGCTACCTCAGGTGGAAAATAGGTACAGCAACAGAGATATTTTTATTGGACTATAAAAATTTAGAGACGCAATATTTGCAAAGTACATGTGAAGTATTAAAGAAGAGTTTTATGTAACATTTCTTCAACTAATTTCTGGTAATAAACTCTGGAGTTCACTCCTGAGAGTGGAACTCCTCATTCAATCTTCTTCCAAAGGAGGTAGCATGAAAACTAGCTCTCTATGAAGCTTTCTGTTGGATCTATTTTCCACTTGATTCAGGTATGACCACAATCGTCAAAGAAGCCTGTCAGAATTAATGCTTTCCTTCTGCTTTAACAGTGACAATGAGTTGGTGTCTGTGCTCACATCTGAGATGTGAAACTGCAGCTGGCACCGCCATCCTGCCATTCCCTTCCCAAAGGAACTCTCAATTCAGTATGTGACACCAACCCTAAGGGAATTTAAGACCTGTAAGCTGAAAATTTCTTGTTTCATTATTTTTCCTGTAAACCCAAGAATATAGAATAATAATTACTCCATGTAACAGGAAAATAGAACTTAGTAATTTCTTTGGCTATTATTTTTTATAGCATTTCTCTGTTTCCCTGTGGGCCTGCAGCTTCAGAAGGAGTCACCTATGTCAAAAACTCTAGATAAAAATGTATTTATCTTCTGGGTAATTTGAGAAAAGTTGTTTTTCCAGAAACAGACAAATACTTGTAGTCTTGAAAAAGGAGTAAAACTTATTTATCTTTTTTTCCCTCTATGAAGCATTTAGTAGAAGACAATTTTGTCTTCTGTTCACATACAGCATTAACCTAAGCTATGTTCTGGGAATGTCAAAAGTGTGAGACTCATCCTTTTAATATCCCTTAACTGAAAGCAATACTTATTAATTGCATTATTGATTTTCTGAGTTTTATTCTTATAGACGTAAAAGAATAATTCACAGTTAGACTCATATATAATGAATCCTCTTAATGGACTCTATACTGGAAGCCCTGTATTCAAAAAGGATCTCCCTTTGGTTACACATTCAGCTTGATATGATTTCTAATTTTTTTTTATTTTGGATGAGCTTTGTTATTTTTGCTAGCATTCTTGACATTCTGTTAAGTGTTTTTGATGGTTTTTGGTACATAAAACCCAGTTGTTGCAAATCAATGGAGATAAAAACTAAAATAAGGGTTCAAGGGTGGATGAGAGAGTAAGTGGTAGTGGGGAACTGATGTCAAGCAGCACAGGAAGAAAGGAAATGTTTTGAAAATGATTATAGTAGCAATTTTAGAATACTGTTTGATATGACTAAACTATTGAATGGTATGATTTCTGGATTATGCTCTAATAAAATGGTCTGAATAGAAACTTAAGATTTGTAAAGAAGTGCAAAAAATAAATTAAAAAAAAAGGAAGTTAAAGGACAAAGGTATTCATATGTTAATTAGCCGACCTCTTTAGCAGAGGGATTACTAAAAGGGGAACAATTGGAAACCACCAGTCTACCTCCACAGGAGAAAGAGACTTTCTGCTCTCCTAAAAATTCCAGTCTTAGGAACCCACAGAGGTACTTCTACCCTGATCTTTCCTGTTGTTCTGAGTTGAAATTGAGTTGATGGCTCTGAGTATGATTTTATTTTTGAGACTCATACTTTTTAGTAATTTTAGTGAGAATCATAACTTCCAAACAGTCAAGAAATGCTATAAAACCAGCCTCTAAGAGTGGGCCAGTGAACTGGAAGTTGTTATTTTTGAAAAAACTCAGAAATTGAATAACTCATTGCCCTGTTAGCAACTAATATGCCAATGTGATCAGGAGAGGAGATAAGAAGAATCAGGATTGCCCTCCCCCCCCAAAAAAAAAGAAAAAAGAAAAAAGAAAAAAAAAGGCTGAGCCCCGGTGGCGTAGTGGTTGTGTGCGGGACTGCAGCCCACTAGGATGGAGGTTCAATTCCCGCTCACAGGAGCAAAGGCTGGGACTCCTACTCCCACCACCAGTGCAGTGATGCCTAAAAAAAAAAAAAAAAAGAATCAGAACTTTTCTGGATATTAAATACTAGCTGTGCCTCACTCTTCAAACCAGAAAGCAGGATTTTTGTTTGTTTTTAAATCATTTTCTTGGGGGCTTGTACAACTCTCTATCACAATCCACACATGCATGCATTGTGTCAAGCACATTTGTGCATGTGCTTCCCTCATCATTCTCAAAATATCCCCTTCTACTAGAGCCCTTGGGCTCAGCTCCTCATTGATCCCCCTCCTCCCTGCTCCCCACTCCCTCGTGAATCTTTGAAAATTTATAAATTATTATTATTTTGTCATATCTCACACTGCCTGTTGTCTCCTGTCA
The DNA here is from genome assembly GCA_004026705.1 of Nesogale talazaci. Classification (NCBI taxonomy): domain Eukaryota; kingdom Metazoa; phylum Chordata; class Mammalia; order Afrosoricida; family Tenrecidae; genus Nesogale; species Nesogale talazaci. Next base: position 26,826 of record PVJH01027936.1, read on the forward strand.
TCCACTTTTTTGTCCATCCCCCAGGGAGGAGGTTAGATGTAGATCCTTATAGTCCCCTTTCTACCCCACCTTCCCTCCAACCACTTTCACCAGTGGTCCTGAAGGGATCATCTGCCCTGGATGCTCTCTGCTTCCAGTTCTAATTTGTACCAGTGTATATTCTCTGGTCTAGTCAGATTAGTAAGGCACAACTGGGATCACAATATTGAGGGCGGGGGTGGGGAAGAAACATTTAAGAACTGGAGGGAAGTTGTAAGTGTCATCCTTGTTACACTGCACCCTGGCTCCTCTCCTCTCTGTGACCCTTCTGTAAGGGGATGTCCAGTTGCTTGCAGGTCGGCTTTGGGTCCCCAAATTGCACTCCCCCTCATTCACAATGATAGGATTTTTTTTTGTTCTTTGATACCTAATACCTTCAACACCACGTGGTCACACAGGCTGGTGTGGAAAGCAGGTTGTTGTTTTGGCCGGGAGCGGGCATCACTGCCCTGGTGGGAGTAGGAAGCCCACCCTTGCTCCTGGAGAGATGCTGCTGGATTTGAACCGCAAACGCTCTGGGCCGCATTCCTACACACAGCCACTAGGCCACCCGGGCTCAGCCCCCACAGGTTTTTTTTTTTCTTTCAAGTGTCACTTTTCACTTAAAATGGGAGTACTTGTCTTGGAATGTGCTACTTTCAGCAAAATAGAAACCATCTATTTCCAAGTACAAGCATTATTTGAGGAAACCTCAGTTTAATCAAGAAAGTCAGAAGACGTTCCTGGCCTGTATGTCTTCTGAAAGAAAATAAGTGTTCAGGGTAGTGCTGTTTGTGAACAGAGACCACAATGCTCCACCAGGCACTAGAACCGCACTGACACTATACTCTACAGACAACAAGGGATAATTTAGGTTGCCCGCGGGAAGCATTGTCAAAATAATGTCACCACTTATGGGACACATGTTTTACATTTTTTTAAAAATAATTTTATTGGGGCTCTTACAGCTACTACAATATTCAGTACATCATTTATATCAAGCACATTTGCACACATGGTGCCACATACATTTCCAAACATTTTCCACTTGAGCCCTTGGTACAAGCTCTTCTTTAAAAAAAAAAAATTCATGTTTCCTCTCCCCCCC
>PVJH01027937.1:0-27988 GCA_004026705.1 Nesogale talazaci
CCAATAAAATGATCAATTTTTTTAAAAAGGGGGGGGAGGGAAAGGGGAGGGTTTTTTTTAAAAGGGGCTTGTATCAAGGGCTCAGGTGGAAAATATTGGGAAATATATGTGGAAATATGTGTGCAAATGTGCTTGATACAAATGATGTACTGAATGTTGTAGTAGCTGTAAGAGCCCCCAATAAAATTTAAAAAAAAAATAATAAAAAAAATAAAAGGCTACATCCCTAGGAAAGCAAAAAAAAAAAAAAGAGAGGATGTACAGGCCTGAACAGTGAATTCCTAGAATTTTCTCTAAGGGTTAACGTAAGAGAAATCCAATGGATATTGGTGATGCTTTTCCATGTAAAATTTCCCAATAAATTTATAGTGGTTATGTGTTGGGCTACTAAAAGCAAGGTCAGATTTTTGAAACTCCCAGCCAGCTCCCCAGAGGAAAGACAGACTTTCTTCTCTATCTAAAGTGTTACCATCTCAGAAACTCACAATAGCAGGTCTACCTTGTCCTAAAGGGTTTCCTTGAGTCAGAATTAACTTGATGGCAGTGAGTTTGGTTCTTTTTGCCTATTTCTCCTCCTCTCTATTCCCCTTTTATGTCTGTTTTATATCACATTTCTCATTTTCTCCCTATCTCTGTCTCAATTTCTGTATATTTATTTCTCTGTTTCTACCTCTCTTCATGCTGCTCAGAGTCTCATTCTCGATCTCCTTTTAGTATTTTTTTGTCTGTCACTTCCCTTGGTCTCATTCCTTTTGTTTCTCATTTGTGTTCAATTTCCAGTACTTTGGTGTGTGTGTGTGTGTGTGTGTGTGTGTGTGTGTGAGTATCTCTCCCCTTTTCTTCCCTCACCCTGCCTTTCCCTTCTTCTGTTTTATTAGATGCAGGGACCCATTAGCTAATCACACTCACGGAGGTCATTATCAGAGCTTTCACCCATCTTCTCATTCTTTTCAGATTAGCCTATCAAAACCATCCACAATTTCTACAAGATCCTTTCTGAAAGGCACATGACAGCAAGCTAAAGGGAGGGTTGTAGGGAAGACTGGCAGAATGACTCTTTATCAATGCCCCCCGAGAACTGAAACCATCCACAAACAATAGAGATTTTATTGTCAGGCTGTAAACTACTGCATGGCATTTCATAGCTGCTGGATTTCACGCAAAAGAGCAATGAGCTCACATAGATTTATTAACTTCAGATCTGCTGTATTCCCGAGAATCATGCTTTAAAGTAGAGTGAGTGAAATGAGGCAAGAGAAATAAGCCTTTCAATATGATTTTAAGCCCAGAATCAGGGCAAATGTACCGTTGAAAGGATCTGCTCTTTCATAAGCTAAGGTGCTTCTTCTTATTCCCTGTCATGAGAACAAACTGTGTGTGTGAGTGCACACATGCTCTGAAAGTAAAAAGATAAATAGCAGAGAATTCTATTGTAGTGTAACTCATTAAAACAATTTTTAAAATCACTTAAGCAATTAGACAATAAGAGAGATTCTGAGTTAATACTATGCCTGAACAATTTATGAGTTAATGAAGTCTTGATTAATTTAATTGACTAGGAATTAACTATGTTATTTGCCAGCCTGGACTTTGATAATTGCTGCTGCATTAATCAAACTGCTGACTGGTTGTTCTAATAGGCAGAGATGACTTATCATTTTAGTCAGAGACCCATTCTTCTATCAGCATCTGCTGCTGTTATTAATGGAACATAATTTGTGTTAGAGCAAATTCATCTATAACAGGTACCACCCATGTTATGTCCATTTTGATGCAGAGAAAGCTAGATTTGAATCCTGCTTTTAGCAATTTCTATTGTTCTGATTTCTATTGCATTTGATGTCCCTGGGCGATCATATGCAGTCTACTATACGAAGTAAGGAGGAGTGAAGGTATACACAAAGCTCATGTGGGCCCATCAATCAATAGTGAATTTCATCTTAACAGGCACAAAAGAACTGGCAAAGTCCTTCAGTCTTCCCAAATTCTTTTCAGTTCTTACCTAGGCTTTAGGTATTCTTTGTGAAAAGCAGCCCCAACTCTGCCCTGGTACTCTCAAGTTTATATTCCTGTTTATTTCATTCATTCTCCCTCTCTGTAATTGTTTGCATAGCTGTCTGTTTACTTTTTTATGAATTGTCATCTCCACTAAAATATAAATTCTATGAAGGCAGTAGTATCTTGTCTTTAATTTCAGGTAAAGTTCATGGTCTTAAGTTGTACTGAAATCCATTCACTTTGAGGGATCCCACTGGCATTTGAAATACTAGTGACATGGCTTCAAAAATCACAGCAACATACAAGATACTGCGGTATGACAGATTGACATGAACAGACTTCAACAGAGCTTCTAGACTAAGAACAGACTACAAAAATAAATGGGCTCTCCACATCTGAGCAAGAAGACACTGAAAACTGAATGAATACTGGCAGAATATTGCCAGAGACATACAAGGTGCGCCTCTCCGGTTGGAAGGCACTCAAAATATGACTGAAGAGCTGCCTTCTCCAAGTAGAACCAACCATGATGCCATGGAGAGAGGAAAGCCATAGGAACCTACATTTACTGACAGGGCCTGGTTCAAAACAAGAAAACACTGCTCCAAGCATCTACTGATAATTAGAACTTGAAACATATGAAGTACGAGTCTAGGAAAATTGGAAATTGTCAAAAATTAAAAGGAACACATAAAGAACACCATAGTATGCATTAGTGAGCTAAAAAGAACTGGTGTCAGCCACTTGGATTCAGACTGTCATAGGGTGCATGCTGAGAATGACAAATTCAAGAGGAACGATATCACATTCCTCAAAAAGTACATTTTTTTAAACTTTTAACTTTTTAACTTTTTATTTTTTGGCATCACTGCCCTCTGGTGGTCGTGGGAGCTACCCAGTGCTGCCCCTGAAAGCTGACACTGAATTTGAACCACCAAGCCCACGGGTCACAGTCCCGCATTCAATCACTTACGCCACCAGGGCTCAGCCCCTCAAAAAGTACATTTATGGATCTGTCTTGAAGTACATTTGCTGTCTGGGATAGAAGAATATCTATCAACATACATGGAAACCCCATCAATAAAACTATTATTCAAATTTGTACACCAACCACTAAAGTTGTGAAGAATTGTAGACTTATTGTCTTCAGTCTGGAATTGATCAAACCTACAATCAAAATGCATTGATAAGTGTTGGTAAAGGGAATACAAAAGTTGGAAACCAAGAGGGAGTGTGAGTTGGAAAACATGGTTTTGGTGATAGAAACAAAGCTGGGGGTCACATGATAAAAGATGCTGCAAGACCAACGACTTGATCATTGCAAATATCGTTTTCAGCAACACAAATGATGACGAGGCAGGTGATCTTCTCTAGGGGGAATACACAGACATCAAACTGACTATATCTGTGAGACGAGATGATGGAGAAGGTCAAGATCAGCAATTAAAATGAAGCCATGAGCTAATTAATCAATTGCTCACATATAAATTCAGAATTGAGTTAAAGAAAATGACAGTAAGTCCACAAGGACCAGAATACAACCTAGAATAGACTCCACCTGAATTCCAAGAACATTTCAAGAACGGATGCGTGAGGATGATGCAGGATTGCCTCCTAACAACGAACTTCATGGTAAGTGTGTACTGAATGCTCAGCTAAAGAAGCATGTCAACTAGTTCATGATTTAGCCTCTTAAAAATACCCACATAGATGAAGGTAGATTATTCTTCTACCTCCCAGGAATTCTTGGATCATCCGACTTGCACTAGTGAGTTATTTTATGGATCTTATACATGAACTATGGGTCACTTAGCATCTTGGCTGCATCAATGAGCTTGATCTTAAGAACCATTGTGAGGATGGTACATGACCAGGCAGTGTTTCATTCAGTTGTGCACAGGGTCACAGCTCCTCAAAACAACAACGCAGACACAACCACTGTTTTCTTCAGTCGCTCGCTTTCTAAAAGTGATCCATGAAAATCCCAAACATCACAGTGTATGTCATGTTCATCTTCTCTTTGGGAGGCTCCAGAGACTCCCTTGGTTGACTTGACCTGCTTTTGTGCCCCTGGCATCACTATGCCCACTTTCAGTTGGTTGTCACTGGTACTTTACCACAGATCATTCCCTGCCTGTTCAGAGTAATGGTGCTCTGTCTGGTTCACCCTAACCTGTGACCCTTAAATATAGGGGATGTCTATCTTCTTAGTTTTACCCTTTCACCACTTACCTCCATGCCTAGCCTACTATGCGATTGTCAGATATTGATTGTAAAACTGAAATTAGGAAACAATAGAACTCCTTCACAGGGTTTTCTTAGCTGGGATCTTGACAGAGGAAGATCACCAAGCTTTTCTTCTTCAGTTCCACGAGGTAGTTTTGAACTGCCAACTTTTAGCTTAGTAGTTGAGTACAACCTGTTTGTACCACCCCAGAATTAAAAGCTGCCCACAGTAAGAAGTTTTCTAAAGTCCATTCTAGATAAAGGAGTAAAGTGGAGTCTTAAAGGCAAAATATTGACAGGGAGAAAAAGAGTAACACGTGCCAGTTAGTGCTAAAGATTTAAACTAATTTATTTGGTATAACCTGGGTTCCTTTATTTTATATTTTAAGGATACTTTAAGAATTCTGAGGATTCTTTATTTTAGACCTTAGGTTACTTAAAAGGAATTTCTTAGATTATCCTCTAATTTATAGTTTTGCAGATGTCAGGCTTCATTCTTGCACGTTTGGGTCTCTAGTAAAAAGAAAGATGAAAGATGAAGAGAGAAAGAACTTTATGAGCCACAGTAATACATGTTTTATTTATAGAGTAATGTTCCCCCAAGGTGCAATAAATGTATTGCAATAAACATACATAATATGAATGCAAAAACAGTAATTTAATAAGGTCACTCTAATAAGATGTAGAGGAATGGACAGATAATTCATAAATATTGGTTAAGTGGTTATAGATAATAATATTTAATCATTCCTTGTGTATGAGTGGGAAAGTGTATACAAGCCAGTTGTGCATGTACACATTTGTGCACTCAGGTGAAGATGTATGAGTGTGTGTGTGTGTGTGTGTGTATGTTGTGGGAGAGATGGCAATAGGGAGGACCCTGTGAGTGCTCATGTCCCTGTTCTTGTAAACTTCATGCTCAAGGAACTACAAAGGCAAAAAAGACCCTCCTTCCTGACTGAGGTTACACTTCAGTCTACTAAGCTGGCTGCAAAGCAGTGTGACAATCAGTGAGAGACTCTCATTCTTTGATCCTCCCAAAACAGGAAACAGCTCTTTGATTCTTATCCTCTGAGAATTCTTGTTTCTAGAATAGTCGGATTTTACAAGGAAGAGTGATTATGACTGGAAGTATGCATTGTTATTATCATTTTTTTTAAACTCAATATAAAAATACTAACCGGGAGCTTTAAAATATATCAATTATTCTATTCATTGACGGTAATGATCAGGCCTTGGAAAGTAATCCAAAATGTAAACCAATATTTCTGTATAAGAACTTTACCCACAGAAAATTTATGAAATGAAAAATATGAGCAAACTCAATGTATAATAACGAGGGTGTAATAACAACGAAAACATAATGGTTGTATGGCACACGGTGGGCTCCCAGAAAGAACATTTACAGATAGTGTCAGTGATTTTAAAAGAATGAGTTTTAGAACTCTCTGCAAAGATGATGTCTATACTAACAGGAGAACAAACCTAAAAGGAAAGAAACAAAACATGAGCAGGGGTAGCCTCTGGTTAATGAGGAATATTTTTCTACCTTTTCAAATTTTACTATACATCTCAATATTATCAAAGGGTCCCAAATTATTTTAGAATTAAAAAGTAAGTGAAATGTGGTATGTATGCTTGGTCAGTGGTGCTCACAGGAAACCCATGTGACCTGGGCTCAGGTACCTGGTATGATGCTTGCCTAGACCATGACAGACTCTGCTTCTGTTCAGAGCCCAAGTGATGAAGAATCCTCAAATATGCATAACACAAAACTATACAGCTCACTTAACCATCACAAAATAGGCAGCAATTTCATCTGATTTGCGTCAAGACAAACAGCACTGCAGCACCCCAGAAGGCTGTTGGTCTTTCCCAGTCATTGTACACTGGCTCAACCCTGACCCTATTTTCACCTGTCAAGCTATTTTATAATTGCCAATGTTTAAAAAGTATGAGAACTGCATAAATTTATTATTTTGTTTGACTCATTTTGTTCAACTTTATATCTAATAGATTTACTCATGCTGTCAGGTTTAGCTGTAATTTATTATTTCACTGAGATAGTAGAAATATATGCACATATAGTTGTATGAATATGAGAGTAAGTAAAAAGGCATTGCTTTAAAATCACAGAAATCTTTATTAAAAATACCAAAGGGTTAAACTTCTTAAAAATATTATCCTCCATCTAGATCTATGTACTTCTGAAGGCTGTGTTTCCTTCACTTCAACCTTTTTCTGAGGAATTCTGAGTTCTTTGATTTATACTTTATCAAAATGTCACTTTCGGTGTGCTGTTCTTTTTAAAAACTCTTTTTGTTTTGGTTTGGTTTTTTTGGTTTTTTTTTGGGGGGGGGGTGCTTCACTGCCCTCAGGTAGTGGGAGTAGGAGACCCAGGCTTTGCTCTGTGGAGCTGGAATTGGACCTCCATTCCAGTGGGCCGCAGTCCCGCGCACAACCTCTACGCCACCAGGGCTCAGCCCTCTTTTTAAATATTCTTAAGTTTAGAGAACGAAAAGAGGTTTGAAGGGGAAAAGAAAGGGCTGTAAAATAGATGGGGTAAAGGTTTCCAACAAAACTGCCCTTGCTTCCCTCAGAGAATGAGGAGGTACATTGTCATATTTGTTTATAGAAAAGAAAACTACTTGGTGCATTTTCTTTCTCTCACGAATGCAGTTTTCTATTTACTTAACACTTCAAAATATTAAGCCCCTGTGACTGTACTGTATCTTTAGAGAAAAATCTTTCAAAGACTACACTTTGGAATTCTAAAAACCAGTCATCACGGTTTTCTGAGCGGATCTCTGCCTTGAATTTAACTGGCTCAATAGGTACCCTCAGAAAGCACTGTTTTGATTAGAATATGTTTTGAGGATACCCTATCAAGACAAAGACAAATGTATTATATTGATAGCTAGTGTCCATTCATCATAGTCCATTCATGATAGTCCATTCACCATAGACATGCCTAAATACATTTTGATTGGATGCGTAAACTGAAACTCTGGTAGCAATAGTTTATTTCTACTTATCCTATTATTCATTCATTCTACTCTTGATGGCCATTTCCATTGTTTTTGGTTTGGGGTTATCAAAACTATAATGTTGCTATGAACATTTATGTAGCCTCTTATTGCACCTATGTATGCAGTACTGGCAAGCATGTAACTAGGAGTGTAAACATGTATTCAACTTCTGTGGACAATGATGCATTGCTTTTCAAAGTGTACCAATTTACACTCCCACTATCTGTGGATAAGGTTTCTTTTCTTTTCTTTTCTTTTCTTTTTTTGGCATCACTGCCCTCAGGTGGTGGGAATAGGAGGCCCAGCCTTTTGCTCCATGGAGCTGGAATCGAACCTCCATCCCAGTGGGCCGCAGTCCTGCGCACAACCACTACGCCACCGGGGCTCAGCCCCTGGGTAAGGTTTCTAATGCTTCAAATCTTCATCAATAATTAATGTTAATTCTTTATTTTAGCCATTCTGAAGGGTGATTAGTAGCATATTGTTATATATTTTTATTTTGCATTTTCTAGATTACCAGTGAGATTGAAAATAGGTTTATTGATGATTTGGTCATTATCATTTGTGAATTGCCTATTCGAGTCAAAATGTCCACTTTTTTATTGTGTTGTATGTCTTATTGGTGATATAATTGTTGGAAATGCCTTTGCATAAGCTCTGTGTTTCATGTTCAGGCTTTTAATGGTGTCTTAATGAACACAGGGTTTTAATAGAATTAAATTCAATTATGAGTCTTTTCCTTTATGGCTTCTTTTGCTGTTGTGTTTAAGAAGTCTTTCCCTATGATGAACTCTAGAAGAAATCCGCATATGTAATCCTCTCAAAGCTTTATGGCTTTAGCTTTCCTCTTTAAATATATTATCATACTAGAATTTATTTTGATTTATATTTTGTTGAAGGAATCAGTTTCACATATGGGTATTCAACTGCCTTTTCACTGTTTATTAAAGACACTGCCTGTTTACATTCCTTTACAGTGACAAGATTGCTCTAAATTACATGTTCATATAGTTTGGTCAATTTTAAGTTTTCTGTGGGGATTTTTGGCATTTTATTTTATGTATCTTAAAATATATAATTTTAAGGGTATAAAGTTTAAAAACCTAAATATTTAATATGACAGATAGCCTAATAATTGCATCTACATTAAAATGGCAAATATGATATTGTTGCTTGTCAAATAAAAAAAATTTTTAGCAGCTTTTTTTGGGGGGACATCACTGCTTCTGGTGGTCGTGGGCGCTACCCAGTGCTGCTCCTGAGAGCCGCCACTGGATTTGAACCGCCAAGCCCATAGGCCACAGTCCCGCACCCAACCACTTCTGCCACCAGGGCTCAGCCTTAAATAAAAAGTTTTTAAGAGAGTAAAGTCAATCAAAATGTTGTGAGTGGAGTAAAGTCTGTAAGTTAAAGTCCCCAAGGTGTTCATTTGCTGATGGGGCACAACTCAAAATGAGAAGAAATAGCTGCAAAAAGCTACTAATAATTGGAATAAGGAAAGGACAAAGTATGACTCTAGGAAAATGGGTCTTAGTAAGATGGAATGGACTAGAATTGGCCTTTTTGAATCAGAAAAATCATGATTTACTCTACTGTGAATGACACAATGAAAAGGAATATATCACATTCATTGTCAAAAAGAATATTTCAGGACTTATCTTGAAGTACAATGCTGTCTGTGATAGGATCATATCTATCCTAATTTAAGGAAATCCAATCCATACAATGATTATTCAAATTTATGTACCAAACACTAAAGCTAGTGATATAAAGTTTTCCATTTATAGCTAGTGATAAAGAAATTAAAAATTCTACAAACATCTTCAGTCTGCAATTGATCAAAGTGCAATCAAGGTGTGTTGATAACTATTCACAATTGGAATGCAAAATGTGGAAACAAGGAAGAGTTGGAAAATATGATCCTGGAAATAAAAATGGAGCTAGAAGTCATGTGAAAGAATTTTGCAAGAATAATGACTGACAGATGCTTTTCTTCAACAATAAAAATGGTTACACATAAACTTATCCGGAGAGACTACACAGAAATTAAATTGACTACAGCTGTGGGAGGAGACAATATCAGCAGCTGAAACCAGGCCAGGGATGACTATGGAATGGATCACTAATTGCTCATATTTAAGTTCAGGCTGAAGCTGAAGAAAAACAAAACAAGTCCATGAAAGTCAATATATAATCTTGAGTCTATGCCACTTGCACGTTGAGAAAATCTCAAGGTCAGATTTTTTCAATATTAAAATATTTTTGTGGGCAAAATAATGAATGCTTTGGGAAGCATCACAAGAGATAGAAAGAATACATATAGACACAAGTCAACTATTTCAAGAGATACCATATAAGCAAATACCAGTGATATTGAGGAGGGAAGTTCAAGCTTCATTAAAAATATTAACTGAAAATAAGCCTCTAAGAATTGATAGATTACCAATGGAAATGTTTCAAAAAAGCTGGTAAAACATTGGAAGTATCATTAGTCAGAATTTGGAATACAGTCACTTGGGGTACTGACTGGAAGGTGATTCATATTTGTTCTCATTCCAAAAACAGTAATTCAACAGAGTTATAGAGTATAACTCCAATTATAGAATAGTATCTTTAATATCATATGCAAGCAAAATTTTGCTGAACCCAATGATTGCAGCCGTACATTGATAGGGAGCTGTCATACGTTCAAGCAAATTCAGAAGAAGATATGGAGCAAGAGGTATCATAACTGATGTCAGATAGATCTTGGCTGGAAGCAGAGAATACTAGAAAGATGTTTGCTTAGGTTTTATTGACTGTTCAACAGCGTTTGACTGTGTGACTCTTAACACACTCTGAATAACCTTGAGAAAAATGGTAATTCCAGAACGCTTCATTGTGCTCATGTGCAACTTGTATGTGGATCAAGAGGCCTATGTGGGAACAGAACAAATACACACTTCATGATTTAAAACAAGGCAAAGTGTGTGTCAGATTGGTATTCTCTTATTATACTTATTCAGTCTGCATGCAGAGCGAAGAACCCGAGAATCTGGAATATATGAAGAAGAATGTGGCATCAGAATTGGAGGATGATTGGAAAGAGTAAAAACCTGAGATGATACAAACTTTCTTGCATAAAGTGAGGAGGAGTTGAAGCACTTAAACTCTCACACTAGACCACTAGATAGCATCATGATAAACAAAGAGTAGATTGAAGCTATCAAGGATTGTGTCTTATTTGCATTCTTGGGTACCATGGGCAAAAATCCAACAACAAAACCAACATAATAGACAACCTCTCACACCAATCAACACACAAGCCAAAGCAAGGAAATAACACAGGAAAAACAAAGAGACCAAACAAAATTCACATACAAACACACAGCATACACATAAATACATCAAAATGTCAGTAATAAATACATTCATGTGAACAATTTTACTGAATGTTAATGGACTAAGACCACTGGTAAAGAAACAGAGAGTAGCAGAGTGGATAAGAAAACAGAACCCATTATTATGCTGCCTACAAGAAACAGACCTCACAAACAAAGGCATGAACAGTCTAAAAATCAGAGGCTGGACAACAGTATATCAAGCAAACATCAAGTAAAAGAAGTTAGGGGTAGTAATATTAATCCATGAGAATAGGTTTCAAGGCAAACAATATAATATGAGATAAAGATGAATTCTAAAATATGATAAAAGAAGAGCTGAGCCCCAGTGGCATAGTGGTTGAGTGCGGGACTGCAGACCATGGGCTTGGTAGTTCAAATCCAGCAGCAGCTCTCCGGGAGCAAGGCTGGGCCTCCTACTCCCACCAGAAGGCAGTGATGCCCCCGAAAAATTGATAAAAGGAACAATCCCTCAGGAAGCCATACTATAATAAGCATACATGCACCAAATGAAAGACCCTTGAAATTTGTCAATAAAATCATCACAGAATTGAAAACAGTTATGGACACATCAACAAGAGTAGGAGACTTTCATACATAATTCTCAAAGAAAGCCAGAATGTCAAGAAAAAAACTCAATACAAACACAAAAAGCTCAATATTACAATCAACAAAAATAACCATGTAGACATATTCAGAACACTACATCCAACAAAAACACAGTATATATTGTTCTCACACACACATGTAACATACTGAAGAATAGACCACCTACTAGACAAAAAAATGCACCAGCAAATTTTTAAAAATTGATATTATACAATCTTCTCAGACCACAGCTATAAAATTAGAGATCAACAATAAAATGAACAGAAGCAAAAAGACTGAACAATATAATACTTAAAAAATAACGATAATAAGGCAAATAAAGGAGACATTTTTAAATTCCTTGAAATAAACAAGAATGATAACACAATATATCAAGACCTTTGGGAAACAGTGAAAACATTGTCAGAAGCCAATTTATAGCTATCACCCACACATGAAAAAAGAGAAAACTAAAATGAACACCCTAACACAACACCTCCAAGAACTGGAACAAGGACAACAAAACAATCCGTCCGAAAAAGGGAGAAAAGAAGTGATAAGAATGAAAGCAAAAATAGACTATATGGGGGAGAAAATTGAAAAAAATCAACAAGAAACTGGTTTTTTGAAAAGTTTAAAGAAATAGAACGCTGGCCAGCTTAACAAAATGTGTGTGAGGGGGAGAAGGGGCATAATATATATACCCAGAAAAAGAGAAGAAAGCAGTGATATTAAAACAGATCCAAAGAAAATAAAAAGAATAGCACACTATGATGAAAAACTGTACTCGAACAAATGTGACAACCTAGAAGAGATAGAAAGATACCTAGAAACACATCTACAGATAGAAATAGAGCAAGTAACAAAAGAATAGAGCAAGTCATTAAGAAATGACCAATCAAGAAATGCCTAGGGCTAGATGGTTTCACAGGGGAATTCTACCAAGTATTCAAAGAAGACATGACACCAATATCACCAAAAATCTTCCAGAATCTAAAAAGGACAAACACCTCCTAAACTCATTCTATGAAGTCAGCATAACACTGATAAATAAAGTAGGCAAAGACCCCACAAAAATTGAAAATATAGGCCAATATATCTTATGAACATAGATGTTAAAATCCTCAACAAAATCCTAGCCAGTAGAATACAGAAGCATATCAAAAAATAATTCACCATGACTAAGTATGATATCTTCCAGACATGCAAGGATAGTTCAATATTAGAAAAACTATCACTGTAAAATACCACATAAACAAGACAAGAAATAAAGGGTACATGGTCATATCAGTAGACGTAGAAAAGGTATTTGACAGTATTCAACACTCATTTCTGTTAAAAAAAAAAAACTCAACAAAATAGGAATAGAAAGATCATAGTGAACGACATATAATCCCCCCTAGGGGGATAGACAACAGTAAAGTGGGTGAAGGGAGACAGCAGTCAGTGTAAATAATAATTTCTAAATTATCAGGGATCAGGCAGGAACATCTGGAAAGATGGCAGATGAGTAACATACCAGAGGGACTCCACAGAAATCAGAACAGGAGAGTCATTAAGAGGGAAATCCAGATTGCAGCGTCGCAGGAGAAGCATCTTAAAGATAAATCAGCACAGATCCTCTAGGTTTTGAGGAGGTGGGCTTTGGCTTACCACTGTGAAGGCCAGGTAGGGTTTAACCTCAGCCCCACTGTCTCAGCCAGAGCCAGAATACTTTGGAGCTGGCTCAAGGGCTTTATCTCAACTTAACAACAGCTTGCCACCATGTTGGAGCAGGGTTCAAACTCCTCCAGCTCCATGGTCAGGGATCAGGATTCAGCTGTATTGTTACTTTTGTATCCCTCTCTTCTCTCCCCCCCCCCCACAGTCTCAAGAGGCTCAGCTGGGTTTTTTCTTTTTCTCTTCCTTTTTCTCTCACACGCCAATACCAACCTCCATACCACTCCCCTTAACCTAGGGCAGTTACACCTGCCTTCCACCCAGCTGGGAACACTTTGCTCTCTGCAGCAGAACATGGGGAAAACCTACCCACCTTCCTCTGGGGAACATTCTACCTAACAACCTCCAGGGGAAATCCTGCTCACCTTCCGCTGGTGAATATTCCATCCGCCAGCTCTCAGCAACACTTAACATGCAACTGAGAAAATCCTGCTCACCATCTTCTGGGGAAGCCCCTCCTGTGTGACTGAGGGAGCTTCTACCTGTCCCATGTGGTCCCACATTACTGAAGGAACGTCCTCCCACTTGCCATAGTGCCTCTCATACCATAAGGCAGCTCAGCCAACATCTCCAGTGCTTCATGCTGCTGCAGGAATCTCTGCCCAACTTTCAAGGTGCTTTAGCTGAACAGAGCTATTCTACAGATCATTTACGATGTTCTATAGCAAAGCAGGCACAACCACCTGCTTTCTATAGAACTTCGATTGAAGCAGACACCCTCTGTGCCCTGTGGCATGCCAAGCTGCCATGGACCACCCCATAATGGTTTCTTAGGAAATCATCCAGTGCAGCACTATACTCGTGGGTCCACAACCACCCTACAAGTGTCCCCTAAGAAACCTTCCAACATGCCCTCCAAATTACAGAATATTGGTTGACTGGGGAAAGAGTGAAGCCACAAGAGAATAAAGTGGTAGGCCAATCGCATATTGCAATTAGCTGCAGGCAGTTTGAAGGAGCTTTCCTACATGTGTCCCAGAGAGTCTGGTGCTCTTTGACTCTCTGGAAAATGGCACTGGGCTCCTGTAAAACAACACAATGCAAACAGCAATCAAACTCAACAAGCTCAATGAAAAAGAAAAAAGCAAAAGAAAAGAAATTGCCAAAAAATGTCCTGAACCTAACAATGTACATAGAAGAAGCAGAAAGTGATCTACCAAAGAAAAAAATTGGGAAACTGCTGCTTGGAGTCATACAGCATATAAGGGAAATAATACAGGAAAAGGATGAAATGATAGAGAAGATAAAGACCATACACCAAAGGAAAACACAAGAGCTTAAGGATGAGCTTTAAGGAAAAGCAGTAGCAGACACAGACTTCACGAAATGACAGAAGGAAACAGAGAACTGCACCAGTGACCTACAGTTCAGCCTACCAGACTTTAACAAATATGAACAAAAGCTAAATTATATCATCAGAGAACCTAAAGAAAACCTAAAAGCTATGAAGAGGAACATCAGAATAATTGGATAAGCAGAAGAAGACACAAAGAAGACAACTGCAAAAATAGTGAGAAAATTCTTGGAGGAAAATTTCCCCATGAATTCATTTCCCTTGATGAATGAAAATAAGGCAGCCATTCAAGAGGCTCAAAGAACACCAGCTAGACTGAATTCCAAGCAGAAATCACCAAGGAACATAATAGTTAGACTGTCCAATTTGAGGAAACCGTGAAAATCATGAGAGCAGCTAAGGGAAAACAAACAATCACATATATAGTTTCCCAAATAAGAATATGCTCAGATGTATCAGTGTACACAATGGAGAAGAGAAGAGAGTGGAGAAACATATTCCAAAAATTAAAGGAAAGTAATGCAAACCCAAGAATACTCTATCCAGTCAAATTATCTATCAAGATAGATAGAGAAGTAAGGGCTTTCTAAGACAAAGAAAACATTAAAGAGTACATTAGAAGAAACCCAGCCCTACAAAAGATCCTTGTCAATCAAGTATGGACTGAAGAACAGCACTCACAAAGCACAAATAAGAGATCTCCACATAGAACAACCCCACCAAGAGGACAACAAAGAAAAAATAGTCCAATGTAGCATTGGCTTAAGGGCAGAAAGAAGTCAAGAATGAACCAGACACATACACACACATGCTTAACACACTGATAAGAAAGGGAATTAGGAAAACATTCAACACAAAAGGTATAAAATGAAATCACAGATGGTTGTAATAACACTGAATATCAATGAACTGAACTCAGGCATTAGAAGGCAGAGCCTAACAGAAAACATAATCCATCAATCTGCTGCCTCAGGAGATACAGCTCAAGACTACAGACAAAAAGGCTGAGAATCAAAGACTGGAGAAAAACATACCAGGCAAACAGCAAATAAAAAAAAAGCAGAGTTTGCAATGCTAATCTCAGATAAAATTGACCTCAAAGTGCAAACCATAAAAAGAGATAAGAAGGGACATTATATAATGCTCAAGGGAATGGTATGCAAAGGACCACTAAGCATTTTAAATATGCATTTCCCAAACAAGACACCTACTGAATACATCAAACAAATGCTCAAAAAGATGAAAAAAGAAATCACAGGATCAACAATTATAGTAAGTGTGTTAGTTCGGGTAGACTAGAGGAACAAATTCAAGGACATGGATATCGATATAAGGAAAGGGTTATATACAAAAGGAATGGGACATGGAGGAAGCATCCCAGCCCAATCCAGTCCAAAGTCATAAGTCTGATATTAACCCATATGCCTGAAATCAGTCTATAAAGTCTTCTTCCAACTCATGAAGTCACAGGTCAGTGGGTGCAGAATCCCGGCGCTAGTAGGGCACCTTGCTTCCAGAGCTCAGGGTCCATCAACAGCATAAGCAACTCATCGCTGGCAGAGGTCTCTATCTGGCCACCCCATCTTGAGAGGTCTGGCTCCATCAGGGCAAAGCTGTGTGGTCTCTCCGCTGGCTCCTCCAGCTTTTCAAATGCTACCAACTTGTCTTGTCTGTGATTAATCGTCTCTGAAACTAACTCCCAACAACTGGGGAAGATAGCTTCTCATCTTCACGAGGGAAATATCGCAAGATTTCCCAGGGGTTTCAGGTGAAAGCCATGCCCACAGAGGCCTCATTGGCTTCTCAATGGTCATCTCCAGATTAACAGGCTAGACTCCACCCCTACATTTCAATCATAAAATTAACATAAGCACATGACTGCCACAGTAAGTGACTTCAATACAATGCTCTCTGATAAAGATAGATCAAGGGAAAGAAACACAGCAAGGAGTCTACAGAGGTAAACACTACAATTAGACAATATGACTTGATAGATATTTACAGAGCTCTTCACCCAAATATTTAAAAAAATCACATTATTTTCAAGCCCACAAGGCACATATTTGAAGATAGACTACATACTAGGGGCATAAACTGAATCTGTATATATTTAAGTACATTGATATTATACAGACCTATCTCTCTGGCCACTGTGCCTTAAGTTTGGAAATCAACAAAAGGAAAATGAAGAAAACAAGGGCAACCAATTAGAGGATGAATAACTCTCTAATGCAAAAGCAGTGTGTACTGGCCCAGATCAGAGATTAAATTAGGAGATTTTTAGAAATTAATGTGAATGAGAACACAATATACCAAAACTTATGACACAGCAAAAGCAGTTAGTAGAGGAAGTTTTATAGTAATACATGCACATGTGAAAAAGAGAGATTTATGATTGATATGTTGACATAAAACTTATAGCAATTAGAGGAGAGTCAACAGGAAAATCCTAGTAATAGCAAAAGAAAAGAAATAATAAAAAATCAGGGCTGAGATTCAGGAGAGGGAAAACAAGAAAACAATGGGAAAGCTTAATGCTGATAAAATTTGGTTCTTTGAAAGGATAAACAGAATAGACAGCCTATTGGCACACCTAACAAAAGGAAGGAAGGAACAAATTTCAATAGCAAGGATGAAACAGGGCACAGTACAATGGACCTTAATGAAATCAAAAGGATGATTACAACATGCTACAAAAGACTGTACTCCAATGAATTCAACACAGACCTTGAAGCAAAACCCTAAGCTATTAGGGCCATCAATGAGGTGACTTTGGCACAAGGAATATATCAGCTAACAGAAATAGGGAAAGACACAAATACAGATGAGTCACAAATTGACAAGTGGGACATAAGGAAGATAAAACACCTGTGTACATTGAAATAATTCACCAAAAGAGTAATAAGAGAACCCACAGTCTGGGGAAACATCTTTGGCAATGACACATCAGACAAAACCTTTATTACTAAAATCTATTATACTCTGCTAACCTACAATTAGAAAAAAGTGAATTGCTCACTGCAGAAGTAGGCAAAGGACCTGAACAGAAGTTTCACAAAGGCAAAAATCCAAACAATGAATAACCATGTGAGAAAAATCCCTGATCACTAGCCATAAGAGAAATGCAAACTAAAATAACAATGAGATACCACCTAACAGTCTCAACCATAGCTCAATTCAAAAAATCAGAACAAAAGTGTTGGATGGGCTATCGTGAGATAAGAACTCTCGTCCACTGCTGCTGGACCTGTAGGTATGTACAATCACTATGGAAATCGATTTGACAATATTTGAAACAAATGGAAATCGAGCTACCATAAGACCCAGCAATTCCCCTCCTGGGCTTATACTCAGAGGAAGGAAGAAAAAACCATGGCCAGACATCTCTGTTCCAAAATTCATTGTAGCACAGCTCACAATTGCAGGGATTTGGAAGCAACTCAAATTTCCATCAACAAATGATTGGATTTAAAAAATTATGGTGCATATATGCATTTCTAAAATCAGTGGTGAACACATGAAGCACATCACCACATGGGAAGAACGGATGGACATTATGATAAACAAAGTAAGCCCAGCAGAAAAGGACAAGTACAACTTGAGTCTGCTGAGGTAAGCTTTAAAAAGCTAAAGGGGTATAAGGAAAGAACTACTGCATACATACATTCCTATAGTGATGTCCAGGTAGTATGGCAGGGGCCAGACAAAATCCAAGGAGACACATGGTAGCCAACTAAAAAGAAGGGGATAAAATAGTAAAAAGACGTGGTTAGGGAGAACAGGGCACTAACCCACCCACGTGGAGGGTATTGTTTGTAGCTCCACAAAGAAAGAGGGACCAGACTTCAACCTGGTGCTCCAAGGTGTGAATACAACATACCAGCATGTACTAGGGAACCAATAGAGAGGTCCGGGGGGTGGGGTGGGTGGGTGGGATCATACTCACTCCCAGTTATGTGAACAGCTCTTCTTCTCTGCAGAAGCATTCACTTCAGAGGGTAAGTCTGACACTACAGCTCAGGGAGAGGGACATGTTTGATCAGAGCACACGAGAGCAAATAAAGGGAAGGAAGAGAGAGTGGAGCACATCCTGGTCCACCAAGCCCCGAGGACGATATTCCTGCTCAGAGCAGCCAATGCACAAAGAGGATCATCGGGTCGGCCTTCACTGATTCTTAGTGCTACAGAGGACATAGAGCTACACTGGAGACACATTGTGGGAATTGCGCCCGATCTGATACCATCACATGGAGGTGAACTACTGAGGGCATGCAACAGAACAGTCAGGGGAGCGGAGAATCCCTCAGGGAAGACCAAAAATAGAACTTGGGGCCAGGGTGTGGAACCCCATCCGATTCGACCAGAAAACACTGCTAAAGGTGAACAAGCAGACCTTGAAATATTTACAAGCTTTTTTTTTTTTTTTGGCGGTGGTGGTGTTTTGTTGTCTTTTGATATTTTGTTTTGCTCTTATTTGCTTTTCATTCATATTATTATCTATGCGGGTCTATCTAGATAAGATAGGTGTGATAAACTATCTGAAGGAGAAAATGAAACCGATGGTCTGAGGGGACATGGCGGTGGGTGGGGAAGGCTAGGGAAAACAGATGGTTGTTAACAAAACCAGGGAAGAGGGAACAATTGACATCAAATCGATGGTGATGAGGGTGTAGAATCCTTGGTTGGGCTTAATCAAGGGCAATATAACTGAGAGGACCTGAAACCCAAATGAAGGCAGAACGTGATATTGGGACAAGAGGGAAGTAAAAGGAAAGAAAGTCAAGAACTGGAGGCAAAGGGCATTTAGAGAGGTCTAAATACAGGCATGTCCATTATCATGCTCATTTGTTCATTTTCATGTTTATATATATATATATATATATATATGTATATATGTGTGTGTGTGTGTGTGTTTATTAAGGTAGCAGTTGGACATTGGGTCTCTACTGAAGTACTCCATCAAGGTAAGAATACATTGTTCTATTAAACTGGCATTCCATGATGCTCACTTTCTCAACATGGTCACTGAAGACAAATGGGTACAGAAGCAAATGTGGTGAAGAAAGCTATCAAAAGATTTAGCATCTGGGGTGTTAAAGCCTTGAAGATAAACAAGCAGCCATCTAGCTCTAAAACATCAAAGCCCACATGGAAGAAGCACACCAGCCTGTGTGATCACGAACTGTTAAAAGGATCAGGTATCAGGCATCAAAAAACAAAAAACAAAAAAACATAATATGAGCTCCGTCTTCTTGATATGATGACTGAAGACAAAGCAGGTGCATAAACAAAAGTGGTGAAGAAAGTTGATGGTCCCCAACTATCAAAATATATAACGTCTGGAGTCCTAAAGGCTTGAAGGTAAACAAGCAGCTGTCTAACTCAGAAGCAACAAAGCCCACATGGAAGAAGCACAGCAGCCTGCGTGATCACAAGGTGTTAAAGGGATCAGATATCAGACATCAAAGAACAAAAAGTCAAATCATTGTGAATGGGGGAGGGGGAGTGCAGGTTCAGAAGCCAAGACCCATCTGTAGGCAACTGGACATCCCCTTACAGAAGAGTCATGGGAGGAGATGAGCCAGTCAGGGTACAGTGTAACAGTGACGAAACATACAAATTTCCTCTGGTTCTTAAATGCTTCTCCCACCCCCCATCATGATCCCAATTTTACCTACAAATCTGGCTAGACCAGAGGATTTACATTGGTACAGAGAGGAACTGAAAACAGGAAATCCAGGGCAGATGATCCCTTCATGATCAGGGGTGAGAGTGGAGATACAGGGAGGGTGGAGGAAGGGTGGGGTAGAAGGGGGCACTGATTTCGAGGATCTACATTTATAATCTCCTCCCTTGAGGATGGACCAAAGAAAAGTGGGTAAAGGGAGACCTTGGAAAGTGTAAAATAAGACAAAATAATAATAATTTCTAAATTATCAAGGGTTCATGAGAGAAAAGGGAGCGGGGCGGGGGAGGGAATGACCTGATACCAAGAGCTCAAGTAGAAAGCAAATATTTTGAGAATGATGATGGCAACAAATGTACAAATATGCTTGATACAATCGATGTATGGAATGTTATAAGAATGGAAAGATGGAAAGAATGGAAAATGATTTTTAAATGAATTAAATGTTTTAAAAAGTATTATAACAAAAAAAAAGAAAAGAATCAACAAATCTGTCTTGAAAAAAAAAAACCTGTCTTGGAACCAGTACAGGCAATGTTCCTTAGAAGCCAGGATTACTGAGCTTCTCTTATATACTTTCTATACCTTATCAGGAGAATCCACTTGCTAAAAAAGAGTCTCTATCATGCTTGGTAAAGTAGAAGGGCAATGAACAAAAGGACTGAGACAGATTGACATGGTGGCTACAAAAGGGACTCAAACAGAAACGTAGAAACAACCGCGAGGATGGCAAAGGACAAGTCAGTGCTTTGTTCTGTTGTATATGGAGTCTCTCTGCGATCACCTTAGTGGTACCTATCAACAACAACTTGGGTCGATTTGCTTTAAAAAAAAAAACAGCACTGGCCTGAATATTAATCTGAGAAGCTATACTTAAAAGAAATCATTTTATTGGGGGTTTGTACAACTGTTATCACTATCCATACATTCATCCATTGTGTCTCAAGCAAGTCTGTACATTTGTTGCCCTCATCATGCTAAAAATATGTGCTTTCTACTAGAGCCCTTGGTATCAGCTCCTCATTTTCCCCTCCCTTCCTTTTCCCCCTCCCTTATTATAGTTATTTTGTCATATCTTACACTGACCTATGTCTCCCTTAACCCACTTTTCTGTTGTCTGTCCCCCAGAGAGGAGGTTTTATGTAGATCCTTGGACTTGGTTCTCCCTGGAGAAGCTACACTTTATGAGCAAAATACAGCATTGGCCTTGGAGGAAGACTCACTAGCAACCAGTAATGTGCAGATGACACAATTTTCTTTACTAAAATGAAGAGCCTATAAATCAGTTACTGATGAAGTTCAAATACGACAGCCTTCAAATTACATCTGAACTTAAGGAAAAGAAAAATCCCCATTTCTGGTCCAATTAACAACACCATTTAAATGTGAAAAATGGAAGTTGTCAAAAATGTCATACTTCTTGGAACAATAATCAATGCCCCATAGAAGTAACAGTCCAGTAATAACTATTGCAAATTTACTGCAAAAAACACAGGTTAAGGCAGTTTTATACAAATGTGCCACTTTGATGACCAGCATGTACCTGCCACCAGCTATATTCTTTACAATTGCTTCATATGCATGAGAAAAGAGGGCACTGAAAGATATGATTGAGACAAACATGATTCATCTGGGCTGTGGTGTTCACAAAGGATATTGAGTGTATAATGGTGTGTCAGGTGGATTTGTCAGACACCAGGATGCTTCATAGAATTAAGGCTGGCAATATTTCCTGCTACCAGAAAAGACCAATCACTAGAAAAGGGAAGCAAAAATTAGGAAGATGCTCTGTGAGATAGATTGGCATAATAGTTATAGCAATTAGTGAAAATCTATCAATTGTAAATTAACATAAGGCCAGTTAATACTTATTCTCTTTCACATAAGATTGCCATAGGTAGAAGATAGCAAAATAACATGAGTGATGGGCTGAGCCCTGGTGGCGTAAGTGGTCAAGTGCGGAACCGCAGCCCGTGGGTTTGGCGGTTCAAATCCAGCGGTGGCTCTCAGGAGCGGCACTGGGTAGCGCCCACGACCACCAGGGGCAGTGATGCCCACACACAAAAAAATAACATGAGTGACTTTGTGTCTCTCAAAATGATTTGTTATTTTCCAGGTAGCGAGAGTAGTAGTTTCAAAAGTGAGACAAAGTCACTAACGAGATGAATGAATTTGATTGAGGGGGAAAATGAAAAAAACTTTCATATGGTTAATACTGAGGAATACCAGAAGATCAACCCACTGCTAAGAATTATATTTGACTCTGAAAATTAAAATTTCAATTTAATTCTTAACATTTAAAAAGATGAACCTGGATTCTCCACCCTTTACTAGAATACTTGTTTGGAGTTTGTATTAAAAATAACATATGTTTCATAGAAATAATAATAATAAAACCAGGTTAAATTATTGCCATCAAATACAACTGAACTCATAGTGATCTTAGAGGATAGTCCATTATGGTTTGAGCCATCAACCTTTTAGTTAGCAGGCTAGTGCACAATGCACGATGGGCATACTTGAAGCAATTTGCTTGATATAACGTGAAATTTCAGTGATGACATTAGGAAAATGCCCACTTCTCGTTGTTTTGGGAAGCTTGTCTCCAATGTAGAATGCTGCTATCTGAATTACTCTATCAAGTTGAAGGCCATGGCTGATCATTTCTCTGGGGTTGTCTAAGATTCTCAAGTTCTTTTCTCTTCCAAGTAAAACTACTTACTGTGAAAAACTTAAAATAACACAAATCAGTCTACTTGAAAAGTACACTAAAAAAGAATAAATTGTTTGTCTTGATTGACCTCACAGTTAGCAGCCCAATGCATAATCATTATGCCACCTGGGTTCCCTTGATTGGGCTAGCAAAGGCTAAAAAAGAGGTAAATAACTCTAAATTGCTTCTCTGAAGAACTCTATAAAGTATGTAAAGAGTAGGTGCAAAATATAATTATTTCCTTCCTCAGAATGGTATTTTTAAATTAGATTTCAATATTTATTCAAATAACTCTGATTAGTTGAAAGATAAATAAATACAAAATTGAATAGTCTTAATAGTCACAGGATTATTAAAATGAATTTGTTCTAATGACAATTTTATATTTGTGCTATCCTTGAAAGGAAAGTTTTAAAAATAACCTAAGCTATAAATTATGTAAATTACATTTTATTTAAGGAAAAAGAATTAATTAGCAAGAACCAATGGGTTTATTTTAGCTAATAAATTCTATTATTTACTGAATACACCAAAACCAAACTTAGTCCCAGCAAGTCGATTCATAGTAAACCCTATCAGACAGGATAAAACCGCCCCTGTGGGTGTAGGAGACTGTCCATCTTAATGGAGCAGAAAGCCTCATCTTTCTCCAGAAGAATAGGCAGTCGTTTTAAACAGGTAACTTTACAATTAACAGCACAGTCTTTAACCCATTATGCCACCCGGGTTCCTCATTAGCTGAATTGAGAAAAGATTATGAGAAAGAAAAGGGAAAAACTCCTTACTAAAAGAATAATAAAATGAAGAGTTTGATTACCTTCTTTCTTTCAGAAGACAGAAGCTTAAGCCAATTTAAACCTAGGTAAATAAAGTAAGATTGAAGTATTGTTCCTTAGAGACCTCTGATAAATTCCTAACAATTTTGAAACCTTGTGGAAAACTACAAAAGATTTGCTTCTGCTTCATAAAGAGAAAATGCCAAAAAGGTTAACCTAAAATGTGATTAATTAGATGAGACATGTCAAACCAATGAAAACACCAAATCTTCTTTGGGTTAAGATCTATGCTAATGACATATCAGAATTTTACCATTAATTTGCAATTTTGCTTCTTTGAATCTAACATCATCTAAGTGAGAGGTTAAACCAGAAAAATCACATCATTTGCCCATGGAATTTAAAAAATTATCACTATTCAGTTATTTAGAGACTTAATGAATCTAGTATTTTTCTGAGTATATCCTGAAAATACAATACTGTTTCAAAATTATTGTTATAGCTAAAACTCTTTATATATATATATATATATATATATATATATATATATATATATATATAACATCTAAAAATTCGGCTTATAATTTTGCTTAGCAATATATTTTATATTTCCATCATGGATCCTATTGGACTGAATCAACATTTCCAAAACTCTTCTGCAGAAACTAACAGACTGGTGCTGAACCAGAACAGCATGGAACTATTGACTGGGAGGCATTACAAGTTTTTAAGTCTCTCCATGCCTTGGTTCTTTTTCTGCTTGTAAGAAAGATATCAGGTAAGGAATAAAATTCAGAATAGAGCCAGAGTAAGGGATTCAGCAGCAAGAATGAGTATATTGAAGGGGAAACTTTGGAAGAGAATTCCAAGGGGCCCTTAACCAAAATCAATTTACTGTCATTGAATCAACATCAACTCAAGGCAACCCTGCAAGATTGGAAGAACTGCTCCCGTGGGTTTTCAAAACCATATTTTTAAGGGAGTAGAAACCCCCTCTTTCTCCCTTATATTTGTCTAAAAGGTCTGGTAGAACGTAGAAAGGAACCTTTTATTCTGCTTACAGAAGACCTCCCAATGCCCTGTGGACCTTTTGCTATTGCCCTGTTCTCTATAGTGTGCCTCCTCTTTTCAGGTATGTGGGTCCCTGCATCCCTACATTGCTCCATGTCCGTCATTGTAGGGGTAATGTCAACACCTTTCCTCTCCCCAGACTTTTCAGTACCTCTTCCATCGATAAGGAAATATGCCTTATCTGCCCTTCACCTTGCTTTTTTCTAGAGAGGTGTGTGCTGAAATGTGTCTCCACCTCTTCTTTGTGTTGATTCCTTCATTTTTCAGCCCTCTCCCTCTTTCCCAATCTGTCTAGCTAACAGAACCAAAAGTAACTACATAAAAGGAACGAAATTAAAATAGGTATTATAGGGATTTTATGAAAATGTTGCTAATATTCAACGTTTCAGCTTCTAAATGTAGGCAATTATTTTCTCCTTTCCCTGATTTAATATAGAAATCAGTTATTTCAGTAGTTAATGACATTATTCTGACTGAAGAGTATCCTGTGGTTCAGGAGATGTTATTGCACATGCTAAAGCTTGGAACAAATATATTTAGAATGTTTTAAATGACTCCACTTGTCGATTCTAAGAAATATATAATGAAATTACTATTATAAGAAAAATAACTCTTCAAAATCAAATGGCCCTCGATCTTTACTATTGCATAAATTGTCAATATTCAGACATTGATATTTAACAATCTTATTGATTCCTAAAATGAAATTATTCTCTACTTTCAATCATTCCCATTATTTGTGATATCACCTCCTTAAATTTTTGTTTTATATTGCAGCTTAAATTCTGAACACTCCAGTTTGCCAAAGGCCATGATGACAACACAAAATTCATTGAAGAGTTCTCACATAAGTTAAGTCCCCAATGAATTCTTTCTTTTTAAAAAATTAATAAATCATTTTATTGGGAGCTCTTCCAGCTCTTATAACAATCTACATAACAATTATATTAAGCACACTTGTACATATGCTGCCATCATCATTTTCAAAATATTTTCTTTCTGTTCAGCCCTTGGTATCACCTCCTTTTCCCCCTCCATCCCCCACCATCATGAACCCCTGATAAATTATTATTATTTTCACATCTTATATCATTTATTTTCTCCTTTCACCCAGGTTGCTGTTGTCTGTCTCCCTGGGGGTGGATTATACATCAGTCATTGTAGTTGGGACCCCCTTCCTCCCCCCCACTTTCCCTCTACCCTCATGGTATTACTACTTCCACTGTTGTTTCTGAGGGGTTTATCTATCCTGGATTCTGTGTGACAAGAGCTCTTATATGTACCAGTGTACATGCTCCAGTCTAGCCAGATTTTTAAGGTAGAACTGAGATCATGATAGGGAGGAGGAAGTATTAAAAAACTAGAGAAATGTTGTGTGTTTCATCTGTTTACTATACCCTGTTTGTCTTGTTCTTTTCCTTTGACCCTTCTGTGAGGGAAAGTCCAATTACCTAGAGATGGGCTTTGGGTTTCCACTCAGACCTCCATCATTAAACATAAATTTAAATGTTAAGTATTAAAGTACCCGACAGGCATTGGGACACCCTCAATGCAAGAACACTTTCTTCTAATAACCCAGCAGTCTGTGATGCTCACATTCCTGACAGGATCATTGAAGTCCGAATGGGCACATAAGCAAATGTGAAGAAAGTTAATGGTGCCCAGCTGTTAGAAGGTAGAGTTGGTGGTCTTAAAACTGACAGTTAAATAAGTGGGATCTAGCAGGGAAGCAACAAAGCCCATTTGGAAGAAGTACAAAGTCTGTGTAATCATGGGGTGCCAATGGGATAAGGTATCAGGCATTAGAAGCCCCCAAACAAACAAATATACGGAGGCAATGAATTCTTTCTGAGTAGTAGCCAAGGATGTAGAAAATTATGACCTTGGGCAGAATGCATTGGAATGTGGATTGCCTCCACTTCTCTCAAACCAGCTCAAGGAGGGCCAATCTCTTTTGGGGTATTGTCTGAGTGTGTCCTTGATAGAGGACAGTAAAGGGGGTTGCATGGGTCACCATCTACCAGTCAAAAGGCCTTGCACCAATCTTGTAAGATCTTCTATCTAACAAGGTCAGTGTCCCAATTCTGGCACCATACCTGTTCCTGGGGTCCCACCTATGACTGTGATTTATTGATCTGTCATCAATCATGCTCCTGTGACAGTTTCCTTTGCTCTTCCGTGTCCTTTTAAAAACTCTGACTCTCCACAAATGCTTGGACGCCATGTTGTCATCATGGAAACAGTCTCCTCATCTGGATGATGCATTTGTGTCTTTTTGTGACCTTTGTCCCTTTTTTGAAGAAAGATGAGGCTTTTTACTCATGCAAAGAGTTGCAATCTCAGAAATCCACAGGGACAGGTCTATTACTTCAATAATGCCCTATAGCCTCATAATCAGACAGAATCGACTTGCTGGCCATGAATGAATGAGTTTTGTTCCTTTTGAAATTAAAAAAGAAAAAAGATGAGAGTGGTAGGAAAACAGGGCACGAACACACTCATGGTGAGGATATTGGTGATGTCTCCACAGTAAAGGGAGAGAGGGCCCAGACCTCATCACAGTGCACTAAGCCTTGAGGGTAACATATGGGCATGGAGCACAATCTAACAAAGAGGAACTACGGGGCTAGTCGAAATCACAGCTATGTTGACCCCCTCCTCATAAGACTACACTACAGAGGACAGCATTAAAGATATAGCCTGGGGAGAGTGGTGGGCCTTCCCAGACCACATGGGAGCCGAGAGAGAGAGAGAGAGAGAGAGAGAGAGAGAGAGAGAGAGAGAGAGAACCTCATCCTGACCTACCAAGCCTCAAGGACTAGAAGCAGCCAATGCAAAGAGGGGATCTTCGGGCCAACTCCACTGGGAGACATGCTATCCCCTTCTGCATGGTACTGCAGGGGACAGCACTGAAGACACAGTGTGGGAATTGTGCCCGCCTTACCAACCTCCTCCCGCCACTGGGGCGAAACACAAAAGGAGTGCAACAGAATAGCGAAGGGAGAAAAACAATTAAACCCCTTAGGAATCACAAAAACAGACTTCTGACTTGGGGGGCCAGACTTGGCAGCTCATCAGAGCTGATCAGAAAACATGCATAAGCAGACAGACCTGGAGCGATTTAAAGGCTTTTTTTCTTCATGTCTATCTATATAAAAGAAGGAGGATTGTTTACAATCCTAAGGAAAGGGCCTATGGTTCCAGGGGAGACATGAAAGAAGAGAAGATGTGTGTGTGTGTGTGGGGGGGGGAGGTGGAGTCAACAAACTCAGAGACAAGGGAACATGAAGAGATCTAAAAATGATGGCAAGAAGGGCATAGGATGCCTTTTATAGTTTGATCAAGTGTAATGTATCTAATAGGAATTATTGAGAGGCAAATGAAGGTTGACTGTGAGAGTGGGATAGGAGGAAAGTAAAAGGAAATAGAGGAAAGAACTAGGAGGTAAAAGGCATACATAGAGATATGAATATAAGCATGTATATGTGCAAATATATTAATATATAAC
>PVJH01027938.1:0-27946 GCA_004026705.1 Nesogale talazaci
TGGGAAACCAAGCCAAGCGGCCTGCCAGTGAGTCGGTGGTGACCCCCAGCGGCCCCGTAGGACGGAGTAGAACAGGCCCTGGGGGTTCTGAGACTGTCACTCAGCGGTTCTCCCCCTGTGGGTCGAGACCCCTTTGGGGGTGGAGCAACCTTTTCACAGGGGCTGCCCGATTCTTCGCTGTGGCAAAACGCCAGTGAGAAAGTAGCAACGAAAAGAAGTTCGTGGTCGGGGGGTGGGCGTGGGGGTGGGGGGTCACCACCCCACGAGGACCCGTGTGAAGGTCGAGAACCGTGGCTGCAGCTTTGCCGGGAGTAGACAGCGCTGTCGTTCTCCCGTGGAGGGGTCTCAAACTGCTGACCTTGGGTTGGCAGCCCCACGTGGAACCAGCGCATCATCGAGACTCCTCCAGTTCCGTGTACGGGAGACAGGCCAGAGAACCGGACCAGCAGGAAGAGACGGGGGACAGGCTGGAGCTGTTCAGGATCTCATGCTGCTGGAACCCACGGATCCGCCTGAACAGGAGCTGAAGAGACGGGACATCACGTGGGGGACGGGAGTGCACCCACCCACGCCACGGTGCGTGCAGGAGCCCCATCTACAAGGGAACATTGGACCATGGATAGGGAAGAGGAATCGATGCATCGTGCTGAAGATGCTGCCAATGGACGTCGAGAATGTCAGGGGCTGCCAGACCCGAGAAACCCGTCTTGGGAGAGGTACAGCCAGGGTGCTTCTTAGAAGGCAGGCTGGGGCCATCTCACCTCTCATTCTTTGGACGTGTTCTCAGGAGAGACCAGTCCCAGGAAAATGACCTCCCGAGGGTCAGAGATCAAGAGGAGGAGGCTCAATGAAGGGAAGGGACACGGGTGACCGTGATGATGAGCTCAAAAATACCAGCGATGTTGGTTGTGCAGGGCTGGCCGTGCTGGCTGTGAGCTGCTGTGGATTGGAACCAGTTCGATGGCATGAATGACCACTGTACATGTGACACACGTGACACACATGTGACACACATGATACACGTGACACACACATGACACATGCCCCGATATGATCTAGTGTTCTCTACCTGCATCTATCTTTAGCTCTTCTGTTTCCTGTAATCCCCTTTTTTTTTGGGGGGGGGGCATCACTGCTCTCCGGTGGTGGGAGTAGGAGGCCCAGCCTCACTGCTGGAATTGAACCTCTGTCCCAGTGGGCCGCGGTCCCGCGCACAACCACTACGCCACCAGGGCTCAGCCCCTATAACCCCTTTTTATTTAAATTTTATTTTTAAGCGGTTACATGAGATGTCAGTGTGCAACCCGGCTTTTCTTTTCTTTTCTTTTTTTTTGGGGGGGGCGGGCATCACTGCCCTCTGGTGGGAGTGGGAGGCCCAGCCTTGCTCCTGGAGAGCTGCTGCTGGATTTGAACCCAGTGGGCCGCAGTCCCGCACACAACTACTACACCACCGGGGCTCAGCCCCTCTTTTCTTTTTTTAAAAAAATCGTTTTACTGGGGACTCATGCAACTCCCATCACAATTCATACATCCATCCATTGTATTTCAAGCACATTCGTACATTTGTTGTCCTTGTCATTCTCAAAGCATTTGCTTTGTACTTAAGCTTATGCTTTCCCCCCTCTCTCCCTGCTCCCCCTCCCTCATGAACCCTTGATAATTTATAAATCATTGTTATTTTGTTCTATCTTACACTGTCTGATGTCTGATTTCTCCCTTCACCCATTTCCCTGTTGTCCATACCCCAGGGAGGAGGCTATATGTAGATTTGTGTAATGGGTTCCCCCTTTCTACCCCACCTTCCCTCCACCCTTCGGTATCGCCCCTCTCACCACTGGTCCTGAAGGGATCATCTGTCCTGGATTCCCTATCTGCGCCTGTGTACATCCTGTCCCTATCTGTACCAGTGTCCATCCTCTGATCTACTCGGATTTAGTAAGGTACAATTGGGATCCTGAGAGTGGGGGGAAGGAAGCATTTAAGAACTAGAAGAAAGTTGCATTTTTCATCGTTGTTATACTGCACCCTGACTGGCTCATCTCCTCCAGGGACCCTTCTGTATGGGGATGTCTGTTACCTGCAGATGGGCTTTGGGTCCCCAATCTGTATCCCCCTCACTTACAATGACATAATTTTTAGCCCCTTGATACCTGATCCCTTTGACACCTCGTGATCACACAGGCTGGTGCGTTTCTTCCAGGTGGGCTTGGTTGCTTCTCAGCTAGATGGCCCCTTGTGTACCTTCAAGTCTTTAAGACCCCAGACGCTGTGTCTTTTGACAGCTGGGCCCTACTTTTCCAGAATTGATCTCCCTAAACAGAGAGAAATGCAGCATTCTTTAAGTCCACCACCCTTCTCCTGCCTTGTGCTGACATGGCTCCATAGTGTATGTCAACGGAAACAGCCAGGCCTTTGGTCAGGCTCGTCTTGGTCTTCAAAGGAACATCTTTGCTTTCCAACACTTTAAAGAAGCCTTGTGCCTCAAAGCAAGATAAAGAGTCCTTGATAGCATCAACCTTTTCTTCATTCATCATGATGCTGCCTGTTAGTCCAGTTGTGGGGATTTGGTGGTTTTTTTTATGGATATAAGGGAAAGCTTTATAGACAAGAGGAATGAGACATTGAGAAAGCATCCCAGCCTAGTCCAGTTCAAAGTCAAAAGTCCAATAGTATCCCATACACCTGATATCAGTCTATAAAGTTTCCTTCTGACTCATGAAGTCACGGGCCAGTAGGCGCAGAGTCCCGGCGCCGGCAGGGGTCTCCCCATGGTTCCTGGCTTCCAAGGCTCAGGGTCATCAACAACATCCAGTGGTGGTAGAAGCAACTCAGCACTGGCAGGGGTCCCCACGTTGCTCCTCCAGCTTCAGAGGTCTGGCTCCATCAGGGTAAGGCCGTGGGGCTTCTCCTCGGGCTCCTCCAGCTCCTCGGACGCTGCCATCCTGTCTTGTCCGCAGTTCATCGTCTCTCTTGGGTTTTCTTTATACTGCGTTGTCATCCGAAATCCTCCCTCTCCCCCAGCACGTGCTTCAAGTCATCCTCACTTTCATCAAGCAAGATCGTGTCATCTGCCCTATTGAAGGTCATTTGCATATCAAGACCGTCTTCCCATCCTGACGCATCACACTTCCTATTAGCCCGTGTCTCTAATGATTTGCTCAGCAAACAAGTCGTCCAAGTATGGTGACAGGATGCAACCGGGATGCACTGTTGTTGAGGTAGCTAGTCTTCTCTTCAACTTACCACTTATTCACCCTTTCTGATGTGTGGAATTCCTTCCCCAGTTCCATGTTCCCACCTGGGGTCATTCCCTTCACTCTGGAGAACGGTCCCCCAGAAGCACCACCCCCTCCCAGGAAACAGATGGGTGCTGATGGCCAGCGCCCACAGACAGGGCCCTCCTCCTGGCATGGCAGCTCATAGAGTTCTTGCTTCCATGCCTCCTGGGTCTTTCAGGAGTCTTGGTGGCACAAAAGTCACACCATCTGCCTGCAAGGCTGGTGGTTCAAAACTCACCAGTGACTCCAGGGAAGAGAAGGCCCGTTGACTCCCTCCTGTAAGCTCACTGCTAAGAAAACCCGACGAAGCAGTTCCATCCTGCCCAGTCCAGGCTCTCCGACTTGATGGCGCCGGATGCCTTAGCAATATGGATTTTGTCATTTATTCATGGTTTCCAGTCATCCCCAGGGAAACATTGTATAACAAACAAGCAACAAAACCTAACTCAGGGACTGCCACTGCTCGGGACACACAGGACACACACACGGAGTGTCTCAGCACCTCTTTCTTCAAACACATAGTTTCCTTCACTCAATCACCAGCATCATTTCCTTCAAGACACTGAAAGAACCCAAATGGAGAATGAACACCTGGACTGTGTCCTTTCATGCAAACTGGACCACCTGGAGATACGATGGTCCCGTCACCGGTGGCTGGTCTTCAGGTAAAGTGTGGGCAAGCAACTCAGCACATTCTTTTTTTAGGGTCAGAGTGCATCACTGCCCTCTGGTGGGAGTAGGAAGCCCAGCCTTGCTCCTGGAGAGCTGCTGCTGCATTTGAACCGCCAACCCTGTGGGCCGCAGTCCCGCACACAACCACGGTGCCACCGGGACTCAGCCCATTCTTGAGTACACACACACAGTGACACTGGCTCCATGACTTAGTGGCTTTTCCCACCCTCTGAGGTTTTCGCTTCACTCTGAGCCGTCTTCATGTCTAACCACGCTACTACCTGTTTTCTCTCTCTCTCTCTCTCTCATCTGCGGGCTTGCGTTCCACGGCATGTCTGCTCCGTATGGTTCTGCAGTTGATCCTTTCTTCCTGTCCGCAGGAAGAGCAGTCTGGTCTGAAAGCCAGTCACGAGTCAAGAGATCCCGTCTGGGCACCTGGGTCTCATGGCCACTTCTTGTCCGTCCGTGGCGCCCTGCTCCCCGAGGCACCTGGTCATCTTCGACGGTCCCAGAATGGAACACGGGGCAGGACACAGGACTGGGCAGCCTTGTCTTCTGTGGTGCACGAAGGGTCGCGATGAACCCTTGGCCAGCAGCTGGCATGGCAGCTCTCGCAAGCACAAGGACGTTCCTGGGTCTTACTCAACTCACGGGGGTCCTCCGTCGTTGTCAGGGAGTTCGGTTTTGGAGTTTGAGCCACAGTGAGAGGAACGGAAGTAGATACGCCTATGTCCAGCAGGTGGCGACTTTGGCTCGTCTCATTTTTATTTTATTTATTTATTTTTGGTCTCCAAGTTGTACCCGAGCCCTGGGCTCTGTGGTTCAGGCGCGCCCACACTTTAAGATCCAGCTAGAGGGGATCAACTCGGAGGATAAGCTGGAAACTCTAGGGGGCTCTAGGTTCACATTGGGAAGGGAGGCGGCTCTGGGAGGGGGTGACCAAAGGCATTCGTTGTACATGTGGAACCTTGGCGAGTCTTTGCCGTGCATTTTATCAGCAGCCATAGCCAATAAGATGCATTCCTGAAACACACACACACACACACACACAGCCAGCACTCACAACTGCCACCCCTCCAGACCCAGGGAGTGTTTTCCCCCTCTACTATGTACTTAAACGTCTTTAATGTGCATGTTTTTTAGTTAGACTGCATTTGGACTTATGGGCAAGTTGTGCAGATGTAGACGGGATTTCATGTCTTCCCTTCTTAGCTTGTCCTCCAGGTGGCTGTGCCTTGAACTCACTGGATGACGCCTCACAACAGTTTTCCCTATTATTATGTTTGACAAGAGCCCGACACCTGTGTTGAAGGGGAAATAAATCAAGATGGAGAAATCACCGGGCCCTGGAGGTGCAGCAGATTAAGAACTGGGTGGGGTGGGGAGGGGGGGAACTGGCTACGGCCATACCGCCCTGAACGCACCTGATCTCGGAAGAACTGGGCGGCCAATGGGAAGGTGGGCACTTCCGACCCCAGGGAGAAAGGTGAGGCCCTTTGCCTCTGTGAAGAGCCAGAGCCTCAGAAACTCACAGGGGCACTCAGACCCTGCCCTGTCGCCGGGCAGGAGTCAGCCTGCACTTGACCGCAGATCTAACCGGGGGTGGGGGTAGGAGGGTGGGGTTGCGTGTTGGGCAGTGTGGTTATGATATCATCTTCGGTCAACTTCAGCATATTAGGAGTGAGGGGGTGGAGCCGAGCCTGTCAATCAGGGCACAGCCTGATGATGCCTCCTTGTGGGCGTGGCCTTCTCATGAGGCTTCGGGGACCTTCCTCTCTTCTCCCTGGAAGGGGGGGCCACACTCTCTCTGCTTCCCCTTCCTGTTGAGCAGCCACGCTTGGGGCGCTGGAGGAGCCAGGCGGGGGCGGGGGCCAGCGCTGAGATGCTTCCACGGCCCCTGGACCCACAAGAGATTGTCCACCCCCCTGGCCTGCGATCTTGCTGCCTTCGGCATCACTGCATGTGCTGCGTGAGTCTCAAGAAGAATTATGGACATCGGAGTCCATATCAGGCTTATGCACTTGATTCGGACTCGGCTGGGAAGTTTCCTCACGATACAGCTGCTCCTTGCTATAACGTTCTCCCTCTGGTACACACGCGTGTCTCTGAATTTGGTTCTCTGGTCGGCCCCGCCTAACGAACGGGCTGTAACCTGCAAAGTCAGCAACGGACCCGCATATGCTGCTGTGAGGGAGAAAGAGGAGGCAGTCTGTCTGCTCCCTTCGTGAGGGACAGACAGCCTCGGAACCCCCAGGGAGCATCTCTGTTCTGTCTCAGTGGGTTGCACCGACGCAGAACCCACGCACCGGGAGCCGGCTCGGTTCGGTTCCTGGAGAAGGCTGACGCGTCCTGTTTCCATAAAGACGCACCGTCTCGGGAACCGAACACGCATCCCGACAGGGCTGCCGTGAGTCGGAGTCCGAAAGTCTGGCTTTTCTGAGTTCCCAGCTGGTACTTTACTTATTCTAGGAGCCGGTGGTACCACGTTTAAGCGCTCAGCTACGATGGAAAGGTTGACCCGGAGACTCTGGAGAGCGGCCGTGGTCTGCTCCTCAGAACCCGCCCACCTGGGAAGCTCTGCGGGTAGGGGGGAGGGCGCCACACGGGTCCCACCGATGCAGGGAGCACTCCGTGAGCCACAGCCACCACGGCAACATCCTTCCCTCCCACGTCCTGGGAATTTCCTTTTGCTTGGAACGCATGGCCTTTCTCTGTCCCCAGGGGCCGTCCGGGAGAGCGTCTTGTCTTTCGCCTCGGCTCCCGGAGGCTGGACAGTTCATCAAACCCTTCTTCTGTCTGATGGCCCAGGCTGCCGTCAGCTCACGGTCACGGGAGTTTCTCACCCGAACGTGCCAATCCTCCCCTCGCTTGGGGAACCTTGGGAGAAATGTTTGCGGTGGCTGGCGGTGATTTTCTGCTTCGATCTTTAGCTGCTCCTGGGCGATGGTCCCCGCCGTCTCATGTTTCCAGAGTGGCTGCTGTGTGCCAGGCTGCAGCCCAGTGACCCCAGACGAAGGCTCTTTGAGGAGCCCTGGGGGTGCAGTGGTTCTGTGCTGGATTGTGATCCGCAGGGCGGGCCGTTTGAAACCTCCAGCAGCTGGGTGGGTCCACGACGCGGTTTTCTGCTCCCCTCCACTGCTGCAGCCTCAGACACCCACAGGGGCTCCCTGCGAGGCCTCACTGAGCAGAGGCCAGCGAGTTTGGGGTTCGAGAACCCCTTGGGGCTGTCTGCTCCAGATCTTGGGTCCAGGTTGGAAAAGCAGAGGGCAAGCCTTCACCCTCCTGACCCAGCCACGCCCGGACCAAGGTAACAGGTCCTAGGAACACGCGCCTCCTTCCTGGGACCGTCCCCCCAGGGGCTTGGCCAGGAGTGAGGGGATTTGGCGTGGGAGAGGAGGTTTAAGAAACATCCAAGTCGGGCTGAGCCCCGGTGGCGTAGTGGTTGTGCGCGGGACTGCGGCCCACTGGGACGGAGGTTCAATTCCAGCAGTGGGGCTGGGCCTCCTGCTCCCACCACCAGGGCAGTGATGCCTAAAAAAAAAAAAAAGAAACATCCAAGTCCTGGGCACAGACCCTGGGATCCAGCCCCAGGGTCTCTCTGGGGGAAGGCTCAGGATGTGAAGAGGAGGAAGCGGCCTCCAACTCTTCGTGGTCCTGCCTTCAAAGTCAACTGAAAAACAACACCTGTCTGGGGCTTTTCCACTTCTATTTTTCCCCTCTCGACCATATCCTGGACGGGCTTATTGGTGGAAAGCAGATTTTGGGGAATGCTTCCCTTTGGTCCTACTGAACTTTCTTCTGCGCAGAATTTTGGCAGGTGTTCTAGTTTGCAGACCCGGGAGGGCTTAAAGGAGGGCGCCCCAGAGCCCACAATTGGAAGCAAAAGGCCCCCTGTTCCCACACCAGCCTGGCCTCTTGGGGTATCTTAGTGAGCTGGTCCAGATGCCAGGTTCATGGGCATCTGTGATGAAGGAGGCAGCCGAGGGCTTAGGTGTAGATGATGCTGGGGAGCTGCCCACCGGTGTCTCTGGCTCACTGTGGGGCAAGTCAGCTTTCCCGCCACCCTGGATGAAACGGGGCCCAACCACCTGGCCCAGCGACGCATGGCGGTGATTGAGACCGATGGGGCAGTTGGTGAGCAGACAAGCTCCTTGCGGGGAATTTGGAAGGCCATCGGCTCCATGTCCAGAGGCTCCAGGGCCCTGGAGGGAGGATCATTCCTTCTCTGCAGGATCAGGCTGAAGAAACGCACCCGCATTTTCCCGACCCCTCAAACCCGCCTCCAGAAGCCCCATCTCCCTCTCCCTCTGAGCCCTGAAGCACCCCTGGGGCAGGGGACAGACAGCCGGGAAGACACAAAGCGGGGTCCATTGCCGCTCCGGCTCCGAACACGCCCCGCATCGAGCAGGGAGGCGCGCGCAGGACGCGCTCCGGAGTGGGGAGAGTCGGTGGATACGGATGAAGGCGCCCCACCCCCAGCCCCTCCTCCCGAGCCGTGGCAGATGCAGCCCCGCCCGCCCCGCTCCCCACAGCACAAGACACCAGGGGTACCAAAAAGGCAAACTGCACTTTATTATAAAGTTGGTTACAAAGTCACCGCAGCACCACGGGGTGGCCGCCTGGGCTGCCGGGTGAGTCCCGCACCAGGGGCGCGCACTGGCGTCGTCGGCACAGGCGCGTGCGTGGGCAGGTCTGCCTTCCTCCGTCGGAAAGGAACGTGTAATGTAACGTGGCAGCGTCTCCGCGCGCCCCCCACCCCTCCCCAGGCGCGGGGCGCACGAGTCACAGGAAGGGGCCGCCGGGGCGGCCGAGTCCATCGGAATTGAAATCCCGTTACTGGTATGTAGAGAATTCTACGTGGGTGTCTAGCGCCCCTGGGGGCACAGGCAGGCGGGCCTGGTGGCCCTGCCTTTCCCCCACCGAGGCCCGGGGGTGGCTTGGCTCCCCCGGGAGTGGAGAACTGGCCCAGGCCCATGGGGCAGCGCCGGGCGGGGGAGGGGAGTGACACTCCCCTATTCTCCCATTCACGGAAACTCACTACGAGTGAATACGGTTTGAAATGGAAGCTGGGATCGCTCAGAGTCTCTGGAGTTTAAAAAGAAGCTCCCCTCCCATGCCCTCCCCCCTCCCCCGCCCCCACGCCAGATCCTGTGGGGCCTGGGGAATCAGATATATCCCCCTCTGGCCCCCAGAGTCCCCCCAACAGTCCCGGGGGGGTGGAGAGAGGCTCCCCGTCTTGATGACAATATGCCATACTTGACGACGTTAAGTCACAGACTTATTCACAACGTTGGTTCCCCTCCACTTCCATCTGCGGAGAGAGAGAAGGGGGAGGCGGCGGTCAGAGAGACTCCTGATGGGACAGAGGGACCTCATCCCAGTACATGGTGCCATGCTGCCCCCCACCCCAAGCTGTATGCTCATGGTGAGGGGGACAATTTGGACAGATGGAAGGACACCATGGTTGCACTTCTGGAAGCCACGGTGGTATAAACCCCACCTTCTTCATCCTCCCCCCTCCTCCCCGACTTCTTACAACCTCGTGCTCCCGGTGCCCTCGAAGGGGCAAGAATAGCAACCAGAGCTCTAACGCTCTCCCATCAACGCAGTGGGGGACCTTCGGTAAGTTTCTTTCATTCTGGGACTGCGAGTGTCCTGGTCTCTAAAGTAGGGGTGCACTCACAGAGTTAGGGATCACCACCATCCCTTGACGGGGTCTCCGGCCCTCCACTCCTCCAACCCCACCCCCCTCCCTGGGCCAACGAGTCCCGAACATTCATCTTAAGAGTTCCATCTGTTCCTCTCCTCCCGGGGCAGTGGGCGGGACCATTCTCCCGTTTGTGAAGGAGCTTGAGGCACAGAGAAGGGCGCTGAATCAGGGCAGGGGTAGGACAGGGACTGGGCATTTTGGCCACACTCACCTTCATGGAAGCTGTCTTGAACTCGGCTCTGGAGTTGATGCAACTCATCAGTAAACCCATCGTAGGGGAATGCTGAGACACCTGTCTCAAAGGCGGTTTCGTATGTGGCCAGGTCCTCCAGGAAGCTGTGGTCTTCTGGGGACAGGTGGTTGCAAGGTGACAGGGCCCCTTCCGGGCCCGCTGCCTCAGGACCCTCCGAACCCCACTCCCCATTGGGGGCCGAGGTGGAGAGATCCATGAAGATGTCTTCCACGGGAGTCTCTTCCAGGAACAGGTCATCCGTGGCCGCCAGAAAGTCCAGCTCCTGGCATTTCCAAGGCTTCAGGTCCAGGCTGAGGACAGGGGGGCCAGCCCCAGGCAGGGACAGGTTAGAGTCCAGGGGTTCCAGCCCGCCAAGTGGCTCCAGCCCGCCGGTGTCCGCCTCTGCCGAGAAGGGCCTGTCCGTGCCCTGCGCCAGCTGGCTGATCTGGTGAATGAGACGGTCCACCTCGCTCTGCTCCTTCTCGGCGGCGTAGTGGAAAAAACTCTGCTTGACGGGCGAGGCCTCAGGTGTGAGGAGGCCTTCAGGCACCAGGGGGACGTCCACAGAGAGGGGGCCCCGGAGCTGAGCCAGAGCCAGGAGCGTGCAGTCCCCATTACCAGGGCTGCTAGGGCTGGGGGGCAACTTCTCATAGAGAAAACTGCATCCCTCCTGGGCGAAGTAAGTCTTGGTGGGATTGGGGCTCAGCTGCTCCGGGAACGTTTGGCTGGGGCTGCTCAGGTGGGCTGGGAAGGCTGTGCTGGGAGGAGTCAGCTGTTCCTGGGCCGGACCGCCCAGCGGCTCTGGGAACATGGCCGTGCTGGGCAGCAACTGCTCCGGAAAGGTGGAGGTGCAAGGCGTCAATGGGTCTTCGAAGCTTCTGGCCGAGGCTTCGGTGAACTGGCTACCGAGCGGGTCCGGGAAGGTGGCACTGCTGGGCGTCAGCTGCTCCGAGAGACTGGCCGTGCTGGGCGTCAGCTGCTCTTGGAGAGAGCTGGACGGGGCGGGCAGAGGCGTCTGGAAGGGCTCCTGGAGGCTGAAGAGGAAGGCGCAGCCTCCTGGCTGGCGAGGTGTGTAAGGGGGCGTGCACACGAGGTCCTTGCTCAGCTCGGCTTGGAGAGAAGGCTCAGGCCCAGCAGGGAATGTCAGGTAACTGAAGTCCGGCTCTTTGGAGGGCCGGGGGAGCTCTTCGGATGCTGAGACGACACCCAGTTCAGGAGCACCAGGGAAGGCGGCTCTTCCGGGAGCCCCCAGGGGTGGGGCGAAGAGTGGATTGGGGCTGGAGCACGGCTCCTGAGGGTGGATGCTGGCAGGGAAGGAGGGCAGGATGGTGCCCAGGACATAGGGGGTCGGGGTGTCTTCAGAGTTCAGCTGCTGGCGGAGGCTCCAGGCTTCCGAGTCACTAGAGGGGGTGGAAGGGGCAGGTGGTGAGGGCTTGAGGTCGGCTCCCGGAGCAGCAGCCCCAGCTTTCACACAGACCTCCACTGCCCACCCACCTCCAGGTGCCTGGTTTTCAGCTTACCTGATTGGGTAGTTGTTGGCAGTAATGGGGCCCTCCGGACCGTCAGAGTACAACAGGCAGTAAATCCAGGTCCAGCCTCCAGATTTGGCCTGCAGTCTCACCACCATCTCTGCCTGGATATCTCCGCTCTCAGCCACTGGGGAGGAAGAAGAGATTCAGGGTGAGGACGCCCATTGGGAGACATCACCCAGCCCCCTCCCCTCTCTGGGCTCACCTCTCCACTGAAGCTAGGCAGCTATGACACCCTCTGCTCTGACTACCCTGCCCTGCCTGCAACACCCCACTCCCCACCTTGCCCTCACCGTACCGGATCCCCCAGTTCCAGCCCTTGTTTCACCCTGGTGCTCACCCTACAGCACCCCAAACTGCTGGCCTCTCCCCAGCATGAGCCTCAACTCCGGCTGGACCCTGAACTTCTCTTTCAGACGTGTCCCAGGTCCCTGTCTCTCCCCCACCCCTACCCCACAGGCTCTCTGGACACTCACACAGTCGATAGTGTTGAGCAGAAGCATGGGCCAGGTCCTCGGGATGCAGCAGTCCGTACCATGATTTACAGAGCAGTTCGCTGCGCTCAAAGCCCAGGTAGATTAGGACACTGGGGAGGTGAAAGGGTGAGGTGAGCTTGCTGTTCCCCCTGACGGACACCCAGGCCTCTCAGTCCCTCCCAGGTTATCTGGCCCCTCTAGACACCATCCTCCCTGCCCCCTGACTCTCCAGAAACTAGGGATCCCCTCCTTTGCTGTTCCCCCTGACGGACACCCAGGCCTCTCAGTCCCTCCCAGGTTATCTGGCCCTTCTAGACACCATCCTCCCTGCCCCCTGACTCTCCAGAAACTAGGGATCCCCTCCTGTCTGGCCTGCCTCCCCCTGGGGTGGAAGGCTCTGCGCTTACCTCTCAGAGATGTCCAGCAGAGCCAGGTCCTTGGCGTGATGACTTTGGAACATGGCCAGGAAGAGCGAGGCAGGGCCAGGGCCAGGACGGGGCCGTGGTTCCAGGGGGGCACAGAAAGCTGTGAACACAGGGTTTCCTGCCCAGTAGGCCCCGGGAGGGTGAGCGTGGAATCGTCCTCGAATAAGCACCAGCTTGTTGCCCGCGCTCTGGCGCCGGAGGGACTTGGAGGTGTTGAAGCGACAGCGGAAGAGGCGGTCTAGGTAGACGGAGAGAGACACCGTTGAGAGGCTGGGCCGGGAGGAGCGGGGGTGGCGGGATGGAGATGGGACCGAAGAAGGGAGTCCTCACCAGTGTCCAGGGCGGATGGCAGGGAGAGTTGCTGGCGCACCGTGAAGTGATCAGCTGGATCAATGATGTCGTAGATACTGTCGCCCTGGGCAACCAAGTCCACCTGGAGAGAGAGAAGCAAGAGATGAGACTTAACTCCCCAGGCAAGGTATTGCAGAAGTAAAGCCCCTCTCCCTCGCTCCCTGGCAATTCCCAGACCCCACGCCCTGGAAACCTCACTGCCCCTCCTCCCTACCCCCTCCACCATCCCAGCCTGATCCGGGGCTTCTCAGCACTTACCATGGAGTGGCCCAGGTGCTCGCTCACGCTCTCCGACAGGTACAGCAGCTTCCCCTCCGCCGTGAACACGAGCAGGAAGCCAGGCAGTGCAGCCACGATGTCTTCGAGCTCCTGAGCTGAGAGAAGCCCCGTGGGGCCCGCCAAAGGAGTGCCTGCAGGGCAGGAAGACTCGTGAATCAGGAGTGGAGACCGAGAGGCAGAACAGAGGTGAAGGAAGCCTCGGTTGAGCTTCGAGGGGGAGTGGGTCACAGACCTGCGCCCCCCGCCCTCCCACACACCTGTTGACCCACTGCCCGGAGCTCTTGGCCAGGGAACCTGTTGCTGGAGCGGCCCCGCCAGTGAACCCATCCACTTCCAATCGGCAGCCAGCCCCGAACCTCAGCACCGCGGACAGCGCCCGAGACGGCGCGGCCGCTCAGCACCGCGGACAGCTCCGCGGGCACGCGGGCATTCAGCACCGCGGACAGCTCTGGGGCGCCGGCGGGAAAAGCCCTGCCAGCCTAGCGAGGAACCAACCGCCTGGCTTGCTTGGTCCCGGCAACTTCCCCGGACTCGCCACCCGGGCTCCCGGAGCGCCTCCGCGCTCGTGGGTACAGGGGCTCCTGCCCTCCCAGAAGTCGGGCTCCAGGGTTCCCGACTCTCTCGCCCTCATGGGCAGGTCTCGGGAGTGGAAAGTCCCGAGCCGTCCCATGCTTCTCTCCCCAGCTGGCCAACACGCTGCCCAGGACCTGCGGCAGCGTCCCTGGGCTCCCTCAGCCCCGCCGTCCCCAGCACCCTCCAGCCCGGCTCTTCTGCAGCCCCCGAGGAGGCTCACCTCCGGCGAAGAAGACGCCTTTGCGAGTGTAGATGCACGCGAGACTCATGATGTGCAGGTAGGACAACCGGACCTTGTCCGCCTCGGCCAGCGGCAGCAGCTCCTTCAGGTTCCGGATCTCCGCGTTGATCTGGTCCCGGCGCGCTTTGGAGGCGCCCTTGGTGGAGCGGTACATGGCTGCCGGCCGCAGGGCTCCAGCTCGGGCGCCCGAGCACCTGCGTTCCCGTCCCGACGCGCCGGCGGCTTCCTCCTGCTCGCTTGCCAGTCTCTCGCTCGCTCCGGCTCGCTCGCGCTCCGCTCCGCTCCTCTCCTCTCCTGGGCTCCGCTCGGCTGCGCTGCCCCCCTCGCCTGCCTGGTTCCGCCTTATATAGCTCCTGCCGCGCGTGGGGGGCGCGCTGGAGAGATGGAGGGGGCGGGAAAGCGGGAGGTTGGGCTAA
Source organism: Nesogale talazaci (assembly GCA_004026705.1). Taxonomy (NCBI): domain Eukaryota; kingdom Metazoa; phylum Chordata; class Mammalia; order Afrosoricida; family Tenrecidae; genus Nesogale; species Nesogale talazaci. The sequence goes on from PVJH01027938.1 coordinate 14,183, forward strand.
GCAAGCTGCAGCGGGAGCCACTTGCTGGGGAAGGGGGGGCACGCTCCTCCTCCCTCCCCGGCTTCCGACGTCATCCTGTGACGTCGAACGGGAGCGGGAGGGGGAGCAGGAGCGGGGGGGGTGGAGAGGAGGCTGCGGAGGGGGCCTCCGCGGGCAGTTACTGAGCAGAACAGGCGCTGCATTTGGGGAGTCCTGAAAGGGGATGGGGGACCCAGGCGTCCGAGTGTGTCTAGCGGAGTGAAGCGACAGGGCATGCATGGCCTGAAGCCTCTGGCCGAGGAATGTCTGAGGGCAGAAGCAGGGAGCGCTGGGTTTACCTGGGTTTTTCTGGGGAGATGCTGGTCCATAACAACCCCCCCTCCCATTTATGCACCAAACAAAGGTCACGTGGGCATGGGGACCCTCTTCCTTAGGGTCTCTGGGATTGGCTACAAGGAGCGTTTGTCTCTGGGGGGGGGGGGGTTACTCCGTCTGGGATTTCCCGGGTCACTTTCAAAGGATCAAAGCCCCCTTTGCCTTTCTCAAACTCAGGTCTCAGCGATTTAGGGGGTGGGGGGGTCTTACACGGGGGGCCTGCATCCTAGGAGGGGTGGTGGTCAAGGGTCCTGGGAGAGAGGGATGAGCTGGGGTCGGCCTTGGTACCATGTCCCCACCGCCCAGTCCAGGATCACCACTGGTGTTCCTGCAGGGACCCTTCGTGTCCCTGTCCATTACTGGACTTCGGCCACTGACCGGGGAAACTGAGGCAGGGAGGGGGGAGGGCCCAGCGGGAATCTGGGTCTGCACTGGAGCACCCTTCCCCCTCCCCCCCCCCCCCCCCCCCCGCCCCCCGCCCCCCCCCCCCCCCCCCCCCCCCCCCCCCCCCCCCCCCCCCCCCCGGCGAGCGGCTCCCCCCTCCCCAGCAGCAGCACCGCTCGCCAGCCTCCGTCTCCAGGCGGGCTGGGGGCGGGGGCGGGGCCGGGGGAATCCCAACTCCATATTAGGGCAGGAATCCTCGGCGGCGGCGGCGGCGGCGGTGGCGGCGGCGGCGGCGGCGGGCGGGGCGGGCTGCCTGCGCACCGCTCCGAGGGCTCCCCCCTCCCCACTGCCTCAGGCGGGGAGGACGACACGCAGCCTGGAAGAGAGGGGCCTTAGCGACCCCTGCACCTACCAAAGACCCCTTAACTCCTCCATGCTGTGCTCCATGTAGCCGTGGGGCCGGGACTCCTTCCCTGTCTCTCAGCTTTCAGCTCTCCAGCTTCCCCCATCGCCCCCCACCTCGTTCCTTTATTTCCTTGCCAGCTCGGTGATCTTAACTCGGCACACCCCCCTCCCCGCAATTCTGTTCTATTGCGTCTCCCGTCTTGTCTTTGCCAATCTCTCTCTCTCTCTCTCTCTCTCTCTCTCTCTCTCTCTCTCTCTCTCCCTCTGCAGAAACTCAGGATCAAGCCAGGGTCTCATAGTTTTGACTATGCTCGACCTGTCTACCTGTCTTCGGTCTTCCCTTACCGCACACCACACTTCCCTCCCTGCCCCCACCATGGGAACACCCCAGAGGAAGGAGCTGGGTTGGGGGGACACCTTATCAGAAATATCATTGGGTGGACTGGGGGGTGGGGTGGGGTGGAGGTGACACCATTAGATGGGCTTGGGGCTGAGACCATTTAAAAAACCGGGGGAGGGTACTGACCTTGAAAGTCATGTCAGAGGGCAGAGGTGAACTTTGATATCAAGAAAGACATTGGGGTCAAGAAACTTCCGACACCTGGTAGGAAATGTGGCAGCGAGAGAGGTGGGGGCGGAGGGGGGAGGGCAGAGCCATAAGGAGAAGGAGGTCTGAGCAGAGGGGTCTGTGCAGACCCTGCCTTCTGCCATTTGGCTGAGGCCGGACCACCCGTTCCCACCGCACTGTGTTCTGGGGTGGATGGGAGGTAGGGGGTGTGGACCACCAAGGGAAGTGCCCACTCTCTCCTGAAGTTCCCCTCCCTCAAGCTTCAGTTCAGACCACTCTGACTCTTGGTCTTCGGACCCCCACCTGGTATGGAAATCCAGGGCATCGTGCGTGTTTCCCTTCCCTCACTGCGGTTCCAGGCTGGGGGCGGGGGGCGTGCCTGAGGGCCCCTCTCCATGCTAAGTGGAGCCTTGTCTGGGTCCCTGGCCTCTGTCCGTGGTGCTGAAGAGTTCCCCAGGGCGGGCGAGGGGGTGGAGGGGAAAAACTAGCCTGGTCTTGGTCTGCCTTAGGCATCGCATCATCGCAGGAGCCTCTGGGGGAGACCCTCCTTGGGCTCGTTCCCTGTCCTCGGACCCTGCCTATGGCGGGGGGGGGGGAAGCGGGGGGCTGGCAGGAAGACAAGACTCCTGGATTTAGGACAAAGGTAAGCATGGGGGAGAGCTTGGCTCTGGAAAAGAGCCCTTGGATTTTTCCAGGAGGATGGCGCTGGCAGGGAAGAAAGCTCTAGAAAGGGACGGGTGGGTGGGAAGAAAAGGGTTCATCCTAGTTTTGCCACACTGATTGAAGTTGAGCATCTCTCTGTGCCCCAAAGTCGCCTCTCCCCAGGCCACCTCCCACCCTCCCTTGCCTCCCACCTCCGTGAAGCTATTTTTAATTGCGTAGAACCAAAAATAGCTTGGCAGCAGCTTCAGGCTGTGGGAGAGGAGCTATTTATATCACCAGTGACGGTTCCGAAATAGCAAGCAGGAGGAGGGGGGCGGCTGGCACGCTAGAGAGCTCCTGGCCGCTGCTAAAAATACTGCCAGTGTGAGTCATGGCAGTCCGGCTGACTCACCCTGCTCACCCTCCCCGTGGCAGGTGGCAGCAGCCGAGCAGGCTAAAGAACCGGAGGCCTGAGGTGGGGGAGGCGGCAGGGCTGGGTGCTGAGGGATAGTGGGCAGGGGGTGAACTGGGAGAGGGGCTTTGGGGCGAGTGTGTGGGTGGGGATGAAGCCACCCAGGCAAGCCTACGGGGTGAGCTGGCAGCGTGCCCAGCCTTGCATCATGGCTCGGGGACGCTTGAGCAACCGAAGGGAGGGAAGCAGGCGTGTGTGTGTGTGTGTGTCCATTCGCCTGTGTTTGTATGTTTCTGTGTGTCTCAGCCGAACACGTGACGGTGTTTGTAGGTCTGCATCCGTGTGTCTGCCCGCACGTGTCTTTGCAGCTGTCTCCATCCCTGTTAGGTGTTTGTCTATGCTCGCCTTCATGTCTTGCCTGTTTTGAAATGCCTACGGCCGTGCAGTTCTCGCTGTGCCTGGAGGTGTTTAGAGGAGGGGACGTCAAAACCTGGCTGGGGAAATTCCATCTCTCTTCATTCCATTTCCCAAGAGCTTTTTGAAGCTCCATGGTATGCGTGCCTGCAATTCTCTCTCTCTCTCTCTCTCTCTCTCTCTCTCTCTCTCTCTCTCTCTCTGTGTGTGCATTGATGTATGTCTGCAACTTTGTGTGTGTGTGTGTGTGTGTGCATGCTCATACTGGAGCCTGGCTCTAAGGCTTTGTCTCTCAGTATCTGACCCTGGGCGTGTGGCTTTGCATGTGTCCCCAGCAGCCTCAACACACGGTCTGCTGCCCTCTCCCGCTAGCCCTTTCCGAATTTTGTCATTGTCTAACCATTCTGACCTCTCTCCCGGTTCAGCGTCTCTCCTCTTTCCCAGCCCCGCGGCCCACAAGCGTTTGAGAAGGTCTCTTTGGTCCCATGCGATGGACTGGGTCAAGGGATAAAGAACGGAAGCTCCGTCTGACCTCTCCCCACCCGCCCCTGTAGCCGTCTCGAATCTTCCCTGTCCTGCAGGAGCAAGTGGTTTTCCATCACTCCATATTTGGGGAGCTGAGAGACGAGAAGAGCCTTCTTTGGTTATAGAAAAAAAATTCTTGGTGTGGGTATAGGCGTGTGCAGAGCACATACACAGACACACACGCACACACACAACTGAGAGAGCGAGGGAAAAAATATCAAGGTCCCTTCTTTACTTCTTTACGGGGAGAGAGCTCGTGCATCTGTTGCCATGGCAACCCGCCCACTCCTTCCCTGAAAAAAATCACCAAGAAGAGATGATGGCATAGAAAAGGGATTGGCTGGTTTCTTTCTTTATTATTTTTCCCCAAAAAGGGCTTTTTATAGCAAGAACGAGCCATGAGCTCCCTTGCCCGTCTTGCATCGCTTTTATGGGGACCTACAGGGACACCGCTTCTCCACCTCGATCCGAGAAGAGGGGGTGGGGCTTCTGCGGAGATTTTGGGGGAGGACGCCCTCCTGGGAGTGTGCCTGCTTGTCAAGAATAGCATAGAGACTCCTGGCTAGAGCTGAACTGCTGGAGATGTGGGGCAAGGACTGTGACAGGGGGCTGTGGGGATTTAGTCTCGCTCTGAATGAATGTGTCTGAGAGCGGGAGAGAGAGTAAAGGGAAGGGAAGGAGGGAGAGAAAGAAAGTGGGGAGAGGAGGGAGAGACAGGAGGGAGACGTGATGGCCTTCAGAGAAGATATCAGATCAGAGAGCGGGAGGAGATGGCCCCAGAAGGACCCACTGGTGCAGCTGTGGCGCCTGGACCTGCGTCCCAAGAAAGCAGGGGCCCTCGGGGAAAACCCAAACTCACCTTTCTTAACTCTAATCCCAGTCCGAGTCTCAAAGGCCTCCTTCAAAGCCTGGCCACCTGCCACTGCAGCCACCCCCCTTTCTCCAGCAAACCCAGCCTCCTGCCAAATGGCTGGATGGAGGGCAGGCCAGAATTCCTTGGTTCCTCCTGTGCTTGGATGGCTCATGAAATGGGGTCACTTGGGGCTGGAGGTTGTAAAGCCAGAGCAAGAATCTCACTCAGAGAGAGAGAGAGAGAGAGAGAGAGAGAGAGAGAGAGAGTTTGTTTCCAGGAGGCTGCTACGTGCATCATGTTTTCAGAGCAAGGACTTGACCCAGCAGGGGGATGGGGTGAGGATGGAGGAAATGTCACTTCCCTGGTGGACTGGAGGCATACAATGACGTCACATTAGCTCAGACCCATTACACACATTCTCGTAACACACCAGGTGGACGGAGAGTGCCCATTTGATAGATGGTGAAACTGAGGTCTGGGGAGGGCCACTGACGACCTCAACATCACACACAGCACGTCGGTGCCAGCTGGGACCTGTCTCCCAGCTCAGATTCCTTCTCTTGCCCCACAGACAACAGCCAACTACCATCTGCTTGCCAAGTCTAACCCACCACCTTTTTGCTTGTTTAAAAGCCAGAAATGTAATTTCTGTCGTTGAACAAGCCAGCAATACTTGAACCAAGAGCAAACTCAGGTCGGGTCAAAAGGGAAGTCATCTGACCAAGGGTCACACGATACCAGGGTTCGATCCACCATGGCCACCACCAGCTTTGACCCGTCAAGTTTTCTTCAGACACAGACACATCAGTTCATTTACAGACCCGCCATGGCTACGATTAAGCTACAACCGCAGGGTGGAGTGGTTACCGCGGTGATGTGACCTGCCAAGCCTAAAATTTTTTACCAAGTGACCCTTTTGCAGAAAAAGCTGGCCAACCTTTCTAGTGGAAGATGAGTTCCCACTAGAAGAGTCTTCACTTTTTTTTTTCCATCATGCCCAGATGACTCTCTGGACCCAGGGGAGGTCAAGTGGTCACTTCATCTAAAATTCCACAGAGCAGTAACGCCCCTCTTGGAAAACCCCCTCGTGCAACCTGCTTGCTGGCATCTGGTTCCTCTGTATCTCTTGAGGTAGGAGTGATGCTTTGCGTCTTAGTCGCATGACAACACCAGCACAGGCTACCGCATCCATCCCATCCCTACTCCACCCTAACCCAGGGCTGCCTCTCAGGAAGGGAGTGGTGTCCCATGGCTGGTTATTAAGGTATCATGAGGAAGGCGATCTTGGCAGATGGGAGGGAAATGGGGGTATTATGGGGTCTCAGGCTCCCTGGGCTTTCAAGTCAACTCCGGGCATGAGTTGAAGGCAGACGGGGGAACCAGCCTTTCTGACTTCTGCCCCTCTCTGATGTGGACTAGCTTGTGCTTCTGGATGGACCCTTTGGAACCGCGGAGGGGTTTCCTAGCAGGCTATTTCCTCCTCCCAGGGGAAAGTGGGTTTCGGCCGCATCCTCGCAGGCTGTTTGCTTCATCACAAGGCCTCTTCATTATGCTACCACCACTCCCCCGCCCACCGCCACCCCCCACCCCCCAACGCTACACGCACGGCGGCAACCAGAACATTCGCTCTATTTATGGTTCTGAAATCAACAGGCCTCGTGGGAAGAAGGTGCACCCCTGGATCCACGCATGGAGAGAGGGTCCCAGGGGGGGCCTGGCTGGGCTGTGAGGAGGGGAGGGGCAGGGACAGGAGGGGGTGGGTGCAAGACCCAGGTGAGGTAGAGACCTGGAGGGAGGGACTGAGAGGAGAGGCACCTGGCCAGACCAGGCACGGGCCAGACTGGCCAGCACCCACGAACCGCTTCCCCCAGGGTTGATTCCAACTGGAGGAACCTGGTTGCACCGCATACAATGACCGTGTCGGCTTCCACAGCCATGGGTCTTTACAGGAGCAGACAGCCACGCCTTTGGCCCCCGGCGCATGCAAGGATCCAGAAAGTGGTATTAGCGTGGCCATTCGGTCAACCACAGAACTCTTAGCCCAGGGCGTTGTCAGAGCTTCTCCCAGAGGCCAAGAGAGGAAGGAAGACCAACCAGAAGACACAGTGGGGAATGCAGAGTCCCAGAGACCCTCCCACACTTCCCAGTGCCCGGGGCGGGAGGCAGCAGGGCGTGCCCGAGCCTTGTCCTCCAGGGCTGGGGCTCATTGACTACTTCCGTCTAGCTTCCAGGTCTCTTCTGCTGCCAAAGCCCTCCTGGCCCTGCGGGTCCCTGAGTGGTCCAGCACCCCGCCTCAGTGCGCCCCTGCCCCTGCCCAGTCTCTTTGCTTCCTTCAGCATCCCCTGTTCCTCCGGCACGTTGACTGCACCTCTGACCACCTAAAGTCTCAAGGCTGCACTATAGCGGGCCCCCAGGCCCCAGGCAGGTCCTTCCTTTGTGCCACAGGGGTCCCAAGGCTGAGCTTGTGCCGAGCTGTGCCAGGCACTGGAGGTGGGCAGTGACCTCAGGGAGGTCATTGGAGCTGGGACCAGACGTTCGAGTCACTCGGCAAATGGGGAGACCCATTGTGAAGGAGGAGTCCCAGGGGGTGGGGGTGGGGGTGTGCAATCCGTGTGCTCGGCTGTGAACCAAAAGGCTGGAGGTTCCAGTCCACTTAACTGTGCCATGGTAGAAAGGCCTGGCAACCTGCCTGTGGGAATCCAGCCCCTGGGACCCCAGTGGTCAAGACAAAGTAACAAGAAAGAAGACCCTGTGGAGTACAGGGTCGCCAAGGGTCAGAACGGACAACACTTCTCCGTTTCACTGTCGCACAGGAGGCGGGAGGGGGGTCTTGGGGTGTGTATGTGTGTGTGTGATTGAATTGGGAAGGGAGAGTTGCCAGGCCGTCAAGTGACCGTCTGGGCTAGCTGGGGTGGGGGTGGGGCGGATTGAGAAAAAAGTGTGGAATCATAAACAAGGCGCGACACCGAATCATAAACAAGGCCATTCAAGTCGTAGACACCCTACAGGACAGAGAAGTGCTGTCCTCGAGGGCTTCTGAGGGTGTAATTCTTTGCGGAAGCAGAATGCCTTCCCCCACCCCCCGAAGGCGACTGGTGGATCTGAACCTTAGCCCCTGCGGTCCAGTTGCTCACCTCCTATCCCATCGTGCCACCAGGGTTCCTCAGTCCAGAGACGGGGCACCGCGGTGGAGCCCTGCGGGCAGAACTGGGGGAGAGAGGGCAGGCACTTCTCAGCCAGGACGCTGGTCTTTCAGAAGCAGTGGGGGCACGGGAGGCAGTGTCAGCACAGAGGCGGCTCCTGCCTGGCCACCTGGAAGACCCGCCTGCCGGGCTCCTGCCCCCTCGCCAGCCCTGCCTCACTCCTGCACCCTGGCAGCTCACTAGTCCAGCTCCCTGGTGGGGACGTGTAGGGCTTGCGAACCCCAAGGTCAGCAGGGTGACCCCACCAGTCACTCCCCAGGAGAAAGCTGCGGCTTTCTGGTCCCTGAATGCGTGGCGACATCCCCGCAGCCGGACGATCAGGTAACCTCGCGAAGAATGGAGAAGAGGGTGAAGTTGTCAGGGATTTGCCCACTGGGACAGAGGTTCAATTCCAGCAGTGGGGCTGGGCCTCCTACTCCCACCGCCAGAGAGCAGTGATGCCCCAAAACAAAACAAAACAAAACATAAAGAACCTCTTTCGAGTGTTGAAAGGCAAAGGTGTTCCTTTGAGGGCTTGGGTGAGCCTGACCCACGCCCTGGCATTCCCCAGGGCCTCCTCTGCCTGTGACAGTCGGGTCCTGACTAAGGGACAAGAAGAAGAATCGATGCCCCTGAACGGCGGTGCTGGGGGAGACTGTTGACCGCTCCAGGCTCCGCTAAGAGGACAAACCCATCTGTCTTGGAAGAAGCAAGACCTGAGAGCTCTTAGAGGCAAAGATGGCGAGATTTCATCTCACAGACTTCGGACGTGTTGTCTGGAAAGACCGGTCCCTGGAGAAGGACATGGTATTTGCTATAAACAGAGAAGCAGTGAAGGAGAGGAAGGTTCTCGAGGAAAGGGATGGAAACAGTAGCTTCCACGATGGGCTCAAGCCCGGAACACTGCCAGATGGTGCCAGACTGGGCTGTGTTCCATTCTGTGTGCAGGAAGGGTTGCTATGGATCGGAACCAATTCGATGGCCCCAAACTACACAGACTGAGTCCCAGACACCCATGGGGGCCATTCTACCTGACCCCCATGGCGTGGATTTGATGGAATCAGCTTGATTGGTTTCCTTTTATTTTTTTGGTGGCATCACCGCCCTGGTGGGCATAGGAAGCCCAGCCTTGCTCGCGGAGAGCTGTTGCTGGATTTGAACCACCAACCCAGTGGGCCACAGTCCCGCACACAACCACTACGCCACAGGGGCTCAGCCCTTGATTGGTTTATTTCGGTCTTTCCCAGTCCTGCCCTCGGCCTGGAGGTCAGTCTCACCCCTCACTGCCCAGGCCAGAGCTTGGAGAAACTCAAGGGGCTTTGCTGAGGGACTGAGACCCCGATTGTGGGCCCCCAAGCTCCCTGGACCTTGCTAAGCACCCGCCCCAATGGTGCCTTCTCCCTTGATTGGCATGACTCCTGGGGGAGCATCTCTCTGCTCCAGGAGCCTGCACCACTGCCATGGGGACTGGCTGCTGGGCACTGGGAAGCCCTGCCGTGTATGGTCGGGGACACGGAAAAGGCAGGAGGACAGACTGGAGATGTTCTACCTGAAGTGTGGCCCAGGGGCTTCAGGTGTTCGAGGGTCTTCCTGAGGAGGGGCTGTGGAGGGGTCCTGTGTGGGAGAAATCTGGGCCTCAGACAGGCCCCAGGGAAGCAGGGGTGGGCTCTGGCTTGGGGGACAACACTAAAGCTGGCGTTGACACTGACCACCTCCTTCACCACTACCCCACCCCACCCCGGGCCTCTGCTTCTACAGCTGTGCCATCTGGGCAGGTTGCCGCGCCAACCCCAATGGCCTAGGGGTGAATGAAGTGGGCTAAGTCCTGAAGGCACCTAGCCCTCGGCCGCCAGCCCCAGGAGCACGCTGGAGGCTGGACAGCGAGCGCCCTCCCTCACTGGCTTAACCTGACGGAAAACAGGACTTGGAGCAAAGCTGGCAGGGGAGAGATGGGCCGGGAGTTCGGAAGGAGTGAGTGTCCAGTTGTTGGGAGTGTATAAGCAAAGGTTGTGTGCCACTGGGCTGTCTTTCTGCAGCTCAGGTGTGGGCTTGGTCTGCGTGAACCAGGTGGGGTGGCCAGGCTGGGGGCAGTCGTGGTTGTCAAGAGGTAGAGATGATGCCTGAGTGTCTAGGGTGGGCGTGGAGGGGGGATCAAGAGATGCAGTCCCCTGCTTCCCCACGCGTCTCCCCCTGAGCATCACACTGCTCAGCCTGCTCCCCAACCTATCCCTCAGCTCCCAGAGGATGTGGGCAATCCCTTGCATTTACTGCAGAAGCAATTCCAATCATGCATTTGCCTTGCTTGGGCCCCATCTCCCCCATGATCAAACACTGTTCCTGGCCCCAGTCTCTCCTCCTACCCTCCCACCACCTGGGCTTGAGCCCCCAGGTATCAGCTCCAGATTCTCCTTGTCACCTGGACCCTCCCTGTCAAGCAAGCATCGGCAGGTGCAGCCCTCACTTGCCCTGGGTGGATCACCACTCACGAAACACCCCCTGTGAGATGTGGGCCCCTGCAGGCCCCCCCCCCGGCCTTGGCCTCAGCACACAGGGACTCTGCAGAGGTGGCCCAGGGATGGGAACTCTGGAGAGACTGGCGCCGTTAAGGGCAGGTAAGACGGGGCCCAGAAGCAGCCAATGAGAAACACCCCTGCCCCAGGAAAAGGGAAGAGAACTTCTGCTGCCCAGATTGCTGGGACCTCCGGAAATTAGTTGGCAAGAGAGGGGGAGAACCTGCAGAAAGGGCAGCGTCTGGAACTAGGAGGAGAGGAGGCCGGGGGGACTTGGGGGCAGTAAGATACCAGGAGGCTGTAGGTCAAAGGGCCGCCAGGCTGCAAAGAAAGTGCCCCAGTCACCCAGCCCTACAGGCAGTCGCTAGCGTAAGGGCTTGAAGGCACTGAAGAGCAGGGGGCTGAGTTGGTATTGGGCCAAAAGTCCCGGCCAGGAGGACCCGGAGGCCTGGACTTTGGCTCCACCACCACCAACCGACCAAGGTTCTTGTGCAAGCCCTCCCCCACTCCAGGCCTCAGTTTCCCTCTTTGCACACTAGCAACAGCAGTGAGTCGGCCTTCTTGGGGGCCCTCTTGTCTCAGGTGCTCTGGGTTCACCTGGTCCACTGGAAGCCGGGGGCTGCACCCCAAGGCTGGCTGGGGATGAGCCCACCCACCCAATGCTACAGGTTCGTTGTGGTCCCTTTAGGGCCGGCCCATGTGGACGTGGGGGGGCGCGGGCATAGGTACTGACCTCTTGGGTGTCTTTCTGCAAACCCACCTGCCAGGAGCCTCTCTCCCCAGACATGGGATCCAGTGGCTCCTAAAGTGTGCAGAGCACAACCCCAAGGCAGCCTGCAGGCCAGGCCCAGGCTGTGGCTAAGCTGCTGCTGCTGCTGCACCGTCGCTGGACTCAGGAGGAGCCTCCACATGCCCACAGACGACAGATGGGCCACCACCCACCCCCAGTGCCAAATTGCTCCCAGACTCACCTTGGGTGGCTGGCGCCCAGCGCAGACAGCGGGCCTGGCCTCTCAGAGGTTGTCTTTGGACTCGGGTGCCGAAAGAGGCCTGGGCCCGGAGACAGCCGCTGGGTCCTGGTCTCAGCCGCACACGGACTTGACGCGTGACCTCTCGTAGAAGGCTGCCTCAGTTTCCCCTTCTGTGCTTTGAAGGCATGGGTCCGGCAGGGGCTGCTCTTGGAAGGGTCATGTATGGCTCGAGGGCTGACCTCTCTCCTCGGATTGGCTAGCCTGTGTCCCCAAGTTCTGTTGGGGCTCTGAGTCCCCAACACTGGGCCGAGGGAGGGACCCCCCACTGCTCCCTGTGCATGGTCAAGTACCAGCAGCTCGTGGATCAGGCCCTCCCAGGGTGCTGCAGAGCGCACAGTAGGTAGGTCCAAAACGTTGGGTCCACAAGGCTTCGGGAAGCCCAGCCAGAGCTCAGCAGGCCACACCTCCATCCAGAACTGGCTCGTGTTGGCAGTCTAGGAAAAAGCTGGTTCCAGAACATTCCAGAGAGCTGGTGGGCTGCTCAAGGCCTGGCAGGGTGGGGGTTGGGGGAGACCTTTGATGAGAACAGGCATCTGTGGTCAGCAGCTTGGTTGGTGGGTGGTGAGTCTCTGGTTTCAGCAGCTGGACCAGGGTGCGCTTGATCCAGAAGGCCCACTGGAGGCAGCGCATTTGAGGACTGGACACTGGCTACCTGCCCATCAGGCCCAGAAACACAGCCCTCCCCACCCCGGAAGTCAGCATTGCAGGACTCAGCTCACATTCTTCAGTGACACTGGCCAAGTCCCTCCGAGGCTTCCCTGCGCCTCAGTTTCCCTTTCGGTTTAACGATGAGGTGGGAGCCACGTGTGGGCCCATCCACCCCACCGCCACCCCCCAATCTGGGAACCCAACCTGGCCGAATCCACGAACCCACAGAGGGAAAAGCGAGGCTGGAGGGGGCGTGGACCTCCGGAGTCTGTGATGGCCCCCGCAGGCAGTGCGTCCTCACCTGCAGTCCCCCTTCGTGGCCTGGCGCGGGAGGATCCCAGAGGCGCCACGACGGCATCTGTGTCCTTCCAAGGCGCTTCTGGAAGTGGAAGACGGGGTCGAGGGGCAGGGCAGGGTCTCCTTGCTCCATTCTCCTGGCTGGAATGTCCTCCATAGGGCTGGAGGGGGCTAAGGTGGTAGGGGGCGTGTGGGCCGGGGGCTTCCCGGGGGTCCCCAGCCCTTTTCGGGGCTCAAGGCTGGCGGCTGGGGGGGGGGGCGGGGGCAGCTCCCGGGCTCTGGCGAAGCCGCCACTCCGCCGGTTGCCTTTAAAAGGCGCCAGCGCGGGAGCCTCGGCAGAAGGGCTGCGGCGCTCTTCCAAAATAGGCAAGAACTGGGGAGCCGCGGGAGAGAGGCGGGCGGCAAGGAGCGCCGACGTCACCCGGGGCCTCCCGCCCGCCCGCCTGCATCACATCGCCATGGCAACGGCGGCGCACCGAGGCCCCTGATGAATGAGCCCCGGCGACGGGCGCGCGCGCGCGCGCATAGCCCAGGTTTCCTTGCAGGGCGGGTGCCAGGCGCCAGGGGAGGCCTCGTTCCAAACCCTCCTGCACGCGTCCCTTCATCCCCGACCGATTCCGTCCGTCGAGTGCTGGGAGACCGTGAGTGAGTGGCCGGCTGTCCGCGCCTCCGATCCCTGGATCCGGGGCGCATGGGGGCCCAGGGCGCTCGCCGGGGCGCACCTCCCGTCTCCCTCCGTCTGCCACCCCAGCTCCCCCGCGTCTGCGGAAAACCCGGCCGGTTGTCGCCGATCGCCACCGCCTGGCGGAACGCGGACGCTGCGTCCAGCGCGCGGTGTCCAGCGTCCTGCCGTCTATGTCGCCCTCTGCCGTCAGCGCAGTCCACAAGGAACCGAGACTCTCAGGAATCACAGCCTCGCACTGACCCCCGGGCTGTCCTTCCTGTCAGGTGCCGTCAAGTCCGAGCCGACCCATAGCGACCCTGTGTGCAACAGAACCAGACACTGCCCGGTCCTGCGTCCAGCTGTCCTTCTGTCTGAGCTCAGTGCTGCAGCCACTCTGTCCCTCCTTCTCCTTGACGGCCTTCCCCTTTCTCACCGCCCCTGACTTCGCCAGGCATGCCCTTTCCAGGGACTGGTCTCTCCCAAGAACGTGTCCAAAGTACACGAGAGAATAAAGGAGTCTCGCTTTCCTGGCCTCCAAGAAACTCTGGAGCAGTACTCCTTCGGAGAGCGAGTGGCTTCTCCTTTAGCCGTCCATAGGCTTCTCCACAGTTCAAACGCCTCGGTCCTCCTGTGGTCTTACTTTGTCAGTGTTCAGCTTTGACGCGCAGATGACGTAATTGAGAAGACCGTGGTTTGGGTCAGGCGCACCTTAGTCTTCAAAGTACATCCTTGTTTTCTTTTTCTTTTTCTTTTTTTTTAAATTGTATTTTGGGCATCACTGCCCTCAGGTGGTGGGAGTAGGAGGCCCAGCCTTTGCTCCTGGGAGCCGGAATTGAACCTCCATCCCAGGGGGCCGCAGTCCCGCGCACAACCAC
>PVJH01027939.1:0-27960 GCA_004026705.1 Nesogale talazaci
GGTTGTCAGTAAATTTCCAAGACTGTTCAGAGCACTTCCCTGAACCAGGCGCTGACTTCCATTCATCTCCTGATCTTGCTGGGGAGCCCCAGAATCCTGCTCAACTGCAGGAATGGATCCAACTTGCACAGCCATGTTCCTGGGGACACCACAGAGGCTACCACGCCAAGCTGCCCCGTCGTGGCTGTTGCACCCCAGCTTTCCAGCTGCTCAGCAAGGGCTCTAGCAGCTACAGTTTGATACTGCAAGCTGCATGGGGCCTTCTTGCTGCCTGTGGGTGGATCTTTTCTCCAAGACCGTCATTCTCCTTTCTTCTTTTTTCTGTCCAGCCCTCCCTCACCCTCTTTTCTCTTAGCAACAGAAATGCATGATAAGCCCACAGACCTGGCTGGGGCCTTTTATTCCCTGTCTGCCTGTCCACAGTGCCTCTAGCCAGGAACAGACCACACCCACACCCACTGTGGCTACCACCCTGGACTTCCACTTATGCCTGGGCTGCTATAACCCAAGCTTGCCAGCTGCCTAGCAGAGGCTCTTGTAGCCATGGTTTGGTACTCCAAACAGCCTGGTGCACCCTGGCCTCTGTGCTTGGAGTAGTGGAGCTGTGCACTAAGCTGACAGTCACCATTGGGATCTTCTCCCTCTCCTGCCTACAGTGCTGAGAGCTGGGAACAGATCACTCCTACCACCACCCCATCCTGACCCCCTGAGCTAAGTGCACCTGGGCCTCGGCCAGTGCTTCCCTTCATGCCTTCTGTTTCTGAGAGTGTAGGAGTCAGAGAAACCCTGTAAACAATTGGACACGATTTCAAAAGAGGAAAATAAGGTTCACTATACAATCCTTTGGACCCAGACTCTGTGAAGATCAATATACAAACAGGTAACTAATAGCGCAGAAAAGTTATTGTTGTCAGGTGCCATTGAGTCAATTTCAACTTCTGAAGACCCCATATGACAAATACGTAAGCACGAATATGGATATAAGGGAAAGGTTTATATACAAGAGGGATGGAACATTGAGAAGGCATCCCAATCCAGTCCAGTCCAAAGTCATAAGTCTGATATTAGCCCATATGTCTGATACCAGTCTAAAAAGTCTCCTTCTGACTCACAAAGCACATACAATGACACTAGCACAATCACAGGCCAGTGGGTGTAGAGTCTTGTGTATCCAGTGGCAGTAGAAGTATCCCGGCACTGGCAGGGGTCTTTCCATGGCTCCTCATTTCCAGGACTCAGGGTCCATCAGTAGTATCCAGTGGTGGTAGAAGCATCTCAGCATTGGTAGGGGTCTCCCCATGGCCTCCCAAGTATCTCTGCACTGGCAAGAGTCTCCAAATGGATTTTCTGGCCCCGAAGGTTTGGTTTCATCAGGATAAACCCAATTGGTTTCTCCTCCAACTCCTCCAGTCTCCAGGAATCAGGGTCTAGATCATGCTGCCGCATTGTGTTGTTTTGTTGGTAGACTGTCTCGAAGAGGCTGAGTCAAGTCTCTCTCCTCCAATTTGGAAATGCCATGAGATTCCCTAGAATTCTCAGAGAAAGCCTTGCCTACACAGAAGCCTATCTCCAAATTGAGAGGCTAGACTCCAGCCCGACACTCCCAGTGCTGAAACTGACACAGATCAGCGACTGCCACGAATGGTAAAGCTTTTCTCCAACATTACTGAACGATATTACAGTATTTTTGTATATAGATGAGAGAGCATTATTAATACCATTAAAATTTATTAAATACTGCATAAGTATGAAGGAATAACTATAATGTATAAAGATAAGTTAAAAGGTATTTGTGATAGGTAGGTTTGCTGTGCCAACATGGCCAATGAACACATGTGAGATTAACTGAAGGGTAGAGATAGGAATGGCGCAGCAATCCCACCTTTCTCGCTCTTGCTCTTGGATCTTGGGACCAGTGTGCAGTTGGCTGCTTTGCTTGTTCTGTGCCTCCACTTGTAAGCTACACTACTCATGGGACATCTAATTTGTGCAATGTGACACTGTAAATTGAGATTCCTTCAAGCCCTGCTTGGCCACCCTACTGAAATATACATCTCTTGACCTGGGGACGGTCAGACCCTGTCATCGGACCTGCCTTGCTGTTTGTGGCCTGTGATTGGATAGAGGTAATTATTCTACAAAGGACTGCCTGGCGACTCTCAAGACTTGAAAGTCTGCCAGTGTATTAGCTGTCTCACAAAAGTGAGTTGCTTTGAGCCATTCATTCTGCTTTATAGATTAACTGTTTATTTCTTATGTTAGATATATACTCATCTCCATAAATATTTATACAATTATTAGTGTCCTGGTTTTGTTTCTCTAGAGAGCCCTAACACAGTATTGTTACATATCCCCAGCAGAAAAAAAATTTAAGCAAGCAAAAAGAAAAATGTGAAGCTACTATTTCTTAACAGTAGCCTCCATTCAGGCCTCTAATTTCTTAAGGAAGAGTTCTATTTTTCTAATCCTTCCTGAAGAATTCTGCACTTTTATTTGCAGCATAACAAAACTGTAGCTTTACATCACAGATGGTCTTAAATTGCTAACAAAATGTCATTTGAATTTTGGGTGCAAAAAGTACCCTGAAGGGACCAGATCCAGGTTGTATGGTGGTTGGGGAAGATTTCCCAGTAGAATTCTTGTGAAGCAGCCCTGGGTAATGCTCACAAGAATAATAGGTAGATGCATTGTCCTGATTTTCTACTGGGAACCCCCACCAAAACAGTTGCTATACCCTCTTATTTGACTTTTCTGCATTTAATTGAATTGGGTCTACCAGATCCTTTCAGAAACCACTGTTTTGATTGGACAAATTGTTGGAAGACACTCTATAAGATTAAGCCAACTGTATAACTAAGAGAATTTGTCTGCATCCATTCACTCAACTATATAGCACTATTCTTTGACTTACTCTCCCCCTCAAAAAAAAACAGCAACACTGCTCTTCAATCAATTCTGACTCCTACTTTGGGTGCAGAGGAGACCTGTCCTTGTGGGATTCTTGAGCTTGTCATTCTTTGTGGTAAGAGAAAGCCTCATCTTTCTCCTGTAGAATGGTAGGTGGTTGCAAATGGCAGAACCTGTGGTTAACAGTCCAAGGTATAACTCGCCATGCAATCAAGGCTCCTTGTGCAGGGTTACCTAACTGCGTGCGGGTAGGTAACTTTTGTAGGCTGCTAACTGCAGGTTTGCACTTCAAAACCCTTAACTGCTCCTCGGGAGAAAATGGGGATTTCTAGATCCATAAACTGTTACAGTCTGGGAAGCTTATGTGGGGAGTTCTATTCTGTCCTTTAAAGTCACTGTGAATACATGTCGACTCAATGACAGTGAGCTTGGTTTGTTTTTGATTGTGTGAAAATACACTAAAGTAACACTACAACAATTAAATGACGGTCCTACTCAGTATAAAACATAAAATGCTCCTAGTTTAGCATAGAACATAACCAACTTGCACCTACTTTCCTCTCCCAGAGAAGACCACTACAATTTTTTGTCTATTTATTATTATTCTGCTTTGTTTGAAATTTGTCATTTAGGTTTATAGGTTTATAGGTTTTGACTTTTAATATATGAGTTTATATTTTATATTGCATATAGTCTCTAGACTTGTAGTTTTGCTAAATATTATGCTACTGAGCTTTATGTTGATAAGGGTAATTAATTATCTTGTATTAAGTAATTATTATCTGTATTAATTATTTTATATTATAGTGTCCTATGTTGCTGATTAAAAATTCTATTATTGTCTTCTGGTGATGGATAATTTAAAATTAACTCTACATTCCTATCAATTGACTTCTGAGTTGCACCATGTGTATATTTAATGTGACCTTTCTAGGCATAATTCCTTGTGTGATGTAAATAGCTTCTATACCTTTGGCCATTATCCCATTTTTAAGGGATTTGTCTGTTCCGCTAAGGAGCTGTATTAATATGGGATGTATTTTGGCTCTTCAGTTTCCTAGAGTGTGTGAACCAAATCCTAAATAATTTTTTCCTTGTGAATATGGTCTGCTGAAAGACAAAAACCACATCTTAATCTGAGCTAGTCTTCTGTTTAAAAGAATCATCTTAGATACAACAGAAGAAATTCCTGGTACCATAAAAAAGCAACAAAAGTCATCTGAGTCCATGTGAAATCCTGAGCTGAGTGGCAGAGGCCATGCTGTGTGAAGACAGAGGCTGAGGTAAAGAGACCAAGAGCCAGAGCAAGGGAGCATCATGGAGACTGGGAGACAGAGTATCAAGAAGACATCCTGTCCCATCAGGGCAGGACCCTTGACCGAGGGCTGATGACTGCATAGAGACTTGGCTACTGGCCAAGGAGAGGTGTTGCTGTGGACCATTGGTAAGATCCTTGCCAATTACAAAGCCTGACTCGTGGTAACCTGTTTTATTCCCTAACAAATATCCTTAACTGTGGGCATTGTCTGTGAGTTCTGTGTGGTCATTACAGTAAATTATTGAACCTAGCAGAGAAGTAGAGTATCATGGGAAGAACAGTTGATGTCAGCATAGGCTAAAAGAAGGAATGAGGTGGGGTGGGTGTATTGATATATATCTTACCTCTCTGCTTTGTGGCTATTTGCCTTGGGTTTGAGGCGAGTTCGATTCTCTTTCCCCCTTAGGTAACCTCAGGAGGGCAGTTGTGGCCACTATGATGTTTACTCAATGTGCAGTATTGCATAAAACAAGAATGTCAAATTGTTTGCCAAGCAATTTTATTAATTTCCACTCAGCAATATATATACACACATATATACACATGTATGTATGCATATATGTACATACATACATACACATATATACACATGTATTGACACGTTGCCTAATGGTTGACCTATTTTACTTTTAAATTTCTTCCATTCCGGTAGGCCCCCAATACTATTTTTGGTTGCATTTATTAGGATTCCCATGGCTATCTTTTCGTATATTTGTTTCATCTTTTGTAAAGTGAGTGCTCTTATTTCTGGCTCATTCTTTCATCTTTGTTGTTTCTTTCTTAGTTGATGGGTAGGAGATCTCACTACAAAAGTAAACAAAGCTAAGTAGAAAGGGGAGCAGATGTTTAGTTGATCAACGGGATTTAGTTGTTCCTGTAAAATTTTACAGCATAGCTCTCCAAACTTATTTAGCAAAATCAATGATGAGTTCATGGCACAAACCTTTTATAACAATACAAAAGGTGACTATATACATGGACTATATGGAGTATAATCTCCAGATGAAATATACGGAAACAAAATTGATGACATTTGTGGGAAGAGACAGTAGAGAAACTAAATGTCAGCAGCTAAAACCAGGCCAGGGAAGACTATGGAACAGATTACTAATTTTTCATATGTAAGTTCAGGTTGAAATTGAAATTAAAACAAGTCTACAGGGGGCAAGCTATGACCTCAAGTTTATGCCACCTAAGTTTTGAGAACACCTCAAGAATAGATTTGATGGGCTGAATCTGTTGACAGAGTATTGAGCTGTGAGGAGTACATTGAGAATATCTTAATGAAGAAAGCAAAAGTCATTAAAAGAGAGAAAAGAAGAAAAGATCCATGTTGATGTCAGAGAGGAACCTGACACTTGCTCTAAATTGTAGCAGAACTAAGGCAAATTGAAGCAATGATTAAATCAAACATTAAACAGAAAATTTCAAAGGGAAGTTCCAAAAGACAAAGCTAAATATTATGATGGAATGCGAAGAAAATCTAGAATTGGAAACCTAAAATGGAAGCATACACCAAGCATAGTTTAAATGCAAAGAACTCAAGAAAAAATTCAATCCTAATCTTGAGTTGCAATATTGAAAGATTCTGGATAAGATATTGAATGATAGAGACAACATCAAAAGAAGACCAAGAAAACACTGAGTCACTGTACCACAAAGACTGATATTCCATTTTGGGGATTTTAGTAAGCACCACAGGAAAAAGAACCAATGGTACTAAAGAAAGAAGTTTTCAGCTGCACTGAAAGCATTAACTAAAAATAAGGCTCTAGGAATTGATGGAATACCAATTGAAATGATTAAGCAACTGATGAAGCACTGGGAGCCCTTACTCATCTATGCCAGAAAATTTGGGAGACAGCTACTTGCCCTACTAACTAGAAGAGATCCATATTAGTACCCATCCCATAGAAAGATGATCCAGCTGAGTCCCGGTGGCGTAGTGCTTGTGTGCAGGACTGTGGCCCACTGGGTTGGCAGTTCAAATTCAGCAGCAGCTCTCCTGGAGCAAGTCTGGGCCTCCTACTCCCATCAGAGGGCAGTGATGCTCCCCCCCAAAAGAAAGATGCCCCAACAGAATGCACAAATTGTAGACCAATATTGCTAATATTATGTTCAAGTCAAATTTTTTCTGAAGATCATTCAACTACCATTGCAGTAGTACATTAACTGAGAGCAACCAGAGTTTCAGGCTCAAATTAAATGAGTGTGGTACAAGGGACATCATTGTAGATGTCAGAAAGATTTTGGTTCAAAGAAGAGAATACCAAAATATGCTTATTTCTGTTTTATTGATTATGCAATGGCATAATCTGCAAAAGCATTCAACTGTGTGATAACAAAATAAACATAACCACAAGAAAATGGGAATTCCAGAAAACTTACTTGTGCTCATGGGAGCCTGTATATGGATCAAGAGGCAGTTGTGCAAACAGAAGATATTAAAAATGTAGGAGTTAAAATCAGAAAAAGTACATGAGGGTTTTATCTTCTTACCATATTTATTTAATCTGTATCTGAGCAAATAATCAGAGAAACTGTATTAAACGAGAAGAATGCTACAACAGGATTGGTGAAAGTCTTGTTAACAACCAGCACCTGTGCTTGTGAAAGGGAGCAGGACTTGAAACATTAGAGGGTGAAGATCGAGGATTGCAGCCTTCAGTATGGATAATAACTAATATAAAGACAAGTAAAATACAACTGGACTAATAGGTAACATCATCATAATGAAGAAAAGTGTGAAATTATCAAAGATTTCATCTTGTTCGATCCACAATCAATGCTTATGAAAGCAGCAGTCAAGAGATAAAATGATAAATATGCTGTACGAGACCTCTTTCAGGTGTTGAAAACAAGCTTACTTTGAGTACTAAGATGAGCCTGGCCCCACCCCTGGTGTTTAAAATAGTCTCGTATGCAGGTGATAGATGGACATTGAATATGGAAGAGCAAACTATATATATACATTTGAATTATGGTGCTGGAAAAGAATATCTAAAGTACAATGAACAGTCCAAAGAACAAACATATTAGTCTTAGAAGTACAGCCAGAATACTCCTTAGAAGCAAGGATGGCAAAACTTTGTGTTACATATTTTGGACATGCTGCTGGGAAAGACCAGTCCACGGAGAAGGACATTATGCTTGATAAAGTAGGGAGGCAAGGAAAAAGAGCAATGGCTACAATAATGAGCTCAAGCAGGGGAACGATTATAAAGATGGTGCAGGTCCAGGTATCACTTTTCTTTGTTGCACACGGGATCATTATGAAACCAATTAGATGGCATATAACAACAATAGCAACAACAGCATTAACTGCCTAGCTTCCACCTGTACATGATGGGAAGTACCATTATTTGAGTCAGTCACACCTTTATCCTCAAAATAACCTTCATGATTTTCAGCACTCGAAAGAGGTCTTGTTCAGCATGTTTACTCAGTACAATGTCATTTGATCTCTTGACTGTTGCTTCGTGAACATTGCTTGTGGATACAAGCAAAATGAAACCCTTGATAACTTTACTTTTTTCTCCAATTATCAAGAGATTGTCTGTTGATCTAGTTGAGAGAATTTTTCTTAAATATAATAAGGAGTAATCCAGAGTGAAGACTCTAGTATCTGGTTTTCATCAGCAAATGCTTCAAGTTCTCTTCAACTTCAGAAAGCAAGATAGTGTCATTTGCGCACTGTACATTTTTTTTGGGGGGGGGGAGGCATCCCTGCCCTCTGGTGGGAGTGGGAGGTCCAGCCTTGCTCCTGGAGAGCTGCTGCTGGATTTGAACCAACAATCCTGTGGGCTGCAGTCCCGCCCACAAGCACTATGCCACCAAGGCTCAGCTAACGCACTGTACATTGTTAATAAACTTCCTTCCCACCCTGATGTCATATTCTTCTTCATTTAGTCTAGCTTCTTGGACTTTTTCCCTCAGCATACAGATCGGTAAGTATAATGAAAGGATATAACCTTGCTACACACCTTTCCTGATTTTAAACCACTTAGTATCCCTTTGATAAAATGATTGCCTATTGTTCCATTCACAAACTCCTCATGAGCACAATTGCCTGTACTGGAATGTCTATTCTTTCAAATGTTATTGATAGTTATGATCCACACAATCAAATGTCTTTGCAAAGTCAATGAAACACAAATAATCATTTCCCAGGTATTCTCTGCTTTCAGCTAAGACTTACCTGCTCTCAATAGTGATATTTCTTTTTCCATGTTGTCACAGTACATAGTCTGCTGTCAATTTGAGACTTAAGAGTAATGGGGTGGAGTTTATCCTGCCAATCAGATCGCAGCCTGATTATATCATTTGGAGGCACCAAGGAGATAAATAGTTCACTGGAGGTAGGACACAGGTTCACTCCATGTAAGACATTCCTTCTGCAAAGACACTATGTTAGAGTTCTGGAACTGAAGGAACAATGTGGAGACTCCTGCGAGAACTAAGAAGCTGCTACTGACACTGGATCTGTAAGACTCACTGGCCTGTGATCTTCTTGGATTTGGCATTATTGCATGACTGCATGAGTCAAAAGAGGAAAATATATATAGGTATCAGACATATGAGCTTATATTCTATTATTGGCTTGATCTAGACTGGGTTTGGATGTTTTTTCAATATACAATTGCTCGTTTATATAAAACACTGTTTTATACACTTATGAGTGTCTATGAATTTGCTTCTCTAGTCTACCTGAACT
The DNA here is from genome assembly GCA_004026705.1 of Nesogale talazaci. Taxonomy (NCBI): domain Eukaryota; kingdom Metazoa; phylum Chordata; class Mammalia; order Afrosoricida; family Tenrecidae; genus Nesogale; species Nesogale talazaci. Next base: position 8,940 of record PVJH01027939.1, read on the forward strand.
AGCACATGTTCTCTTCTGAATTTGACGTGAATTCCTGATAATTCCTTGTCAATGTAGTGTTACACCATTTATAAATTGAAATATCACTACTGAGAGCAGGTATCTTCAGTATAATTTCACTTGTATTTGATACTAATGACATTAGTTGATAAGTTTTGCATTCTTTTGGATTATCTTTCTTTGTAAATGACATAAATGTGGATTTCTTTCCTTTGCTTGGTGTTTTAGTTCAGGTAGACTAGAGAAAAAAATCCAGGGAGATTCATATGTGTATAAGAAAGAGATTTATATACAACAGCAATTGACTTTGAGTAAGTGTCCCAGCCCAGTCCAGATTAAGTCCATAAATCTGATATTAGTCCTTAAGTCTGATATCGATCTATAAAGTCTTCTTCAGACTCATGAAACAGAAGCAATCTCGCTGAATGCAGAAAGATCACAGGCCAGTGGGTGGAAGGTCTTGTGACTCCATCAATGGTATAAGCATCTCAGCAGTGGTAGGGGTCTCCACATTGCTTGTCCAACTCCCAGGGCTCTGGTTCCATCAGGTTAGATTCATGTGACTTCTAATCAGGAATATCTCACAGGAAGTGAATTGAGAGAATGTCTCCCACTTCCAAGGAAGAAATACAGGAATTTCCAGAATCCTCAGGAGACAGCTAAGCCTGATTGGCTATATCCTGATTGACAGTCTAGACTCTAGCCCTGCACTCTTAATCCTCAAATTGACACCAGATTATGAAACTACCACAATTGGCTTAGTAGTCTTCTAAATTTCTTAGTCTGGTGTGTGCTTCCAGGTTATCATCAGTTTACTGAAACACTTCAATTGATATTTTATCAGTTCCTGGATCTGTGTGTTCTGCCAATACCTTTAGTGCAGCTTGTACTGCTTTTATTGGTTCTTGATCATATGCTGCTTCTTAAAATGAATGAACATCAACTGTTTCTTTTTGATACACCAACTGTTATTTTCCACCAGATTTTAAAGTAGAGGTGCTTTATTTGTAAAGGTGATCATAAATTGTTCTCAGTCTTTATTAAGAAAGCAGAGCAAGTTCTAACAGCTCGTTCTTCAGACCTCCACTCCACAGCAGAGATAATTAATGAGAATAGGCCAAGTAAATATTGAGAAGTTTAAAATGACCTTTTTAATTAAAAAATTAAAAATAACACATTATGATTGTCCTGTGAAAGTTTGATACTCCTCTTGGAAAGCTGTAATCAAATTGAGAAGCTATATTTTATAAACAAGAAATAACCTGGCAGTTCTTAAACAAGCACTTCAACAGTTTTAGAGTTTGAATTTGAGGTGAAGTTCATATTGAAAACGCACAGCATGACTCTGTGGCAGTCACCTAATCGGATGTCAAGTTGAGGATTAAGAGTGTAGGGCTGGAGGCTTGCCTGACATTCTGGAGACAGTCGATGAAACCCCTGTGCCTGGCCTTCTCCTGAGAATTCTGGGAAATGTGGTAATTTCTTTTAGGAGGCAGGAGACACTATCTCTGTACTCACTCCCTGGGAGATATTATAGCTGATAGGACACCTGGCAGCATGCTGATCGAATTTGAGCCCTGGTAACTGGAGGAGACAGAAGGAGACCCCTCTCAGAGCTGAGATGCTTCTACCACCACTGGATACTCAAGACTTTGTACCCACTGGCCTGTGTGATTGTCCTGGTGCAATTACATGTGTTTTGTGAGTCTGAAGAGGGCATATGGATTGGTATTGGACATATGGGCTGATATTTGACTTATGGTCTAGGACTGGACTGCGTTGGACTGTTTTCTTAATGTACAGTTGCTCTTGTATGTAAAACTCTTTCTTACACACACATGAGAGTTTCTATGAATTTGTCTCTTTAGTCTACCTGGATGAACACAGGCTCCTTTATTAAGTGTCCAGGTTTATTGAAAATTTTTTTCTCTTAGCTAATCCTTTAAACACTGATGAGAACATATTATTTGAAAAAAGGGGGAGGGGAGCTAATTCCCTGTCTCTGAAGTCTGCATGCTAGTTGCTCCTGGTGGTCTCATCCCATAACCTAAAAGGCAATTAAAGGATACTTTGAGATGGAAACAGGTGAAACTCAAATAATTTTTGGCTAGAAAGAGATGAACAAGTGGCAGCTTATCAAATTCCAACAAACCTGGCACAATTACTGTGGTGTTTCGGCGGGCATGTTTCCTGTGATTTAATATGCCCGGGTTAAAGACTTGAATTTTAGATCAACAATGTACAAACTTGGTTTATTTTCTGAGATCAGAATTCCAGCAGGAGAGCTTTGGCTTTGCCAAGATCGCAAGCAGAAAAGAAACATTCTTCACTTTAAATTTATCATAGAACAAAAATTCTGACTCTAGCATTTCATGTGTGCATACACACACACATGTGCACTCACATGTTGCTAGGATTGCTCAATGCTATCTAGTTGGTTCTAATTCCTAGAGACTTCAGCTATGACGGGATGAAGCACTGCCTGGCCCTGTGCCATTCTCACAATTCTTCTTATGTTTGAACCCATTGTTGCTGCCACTGTTGTCAATCCATCTTGTCGAAGGGAAGACCTTTTTGATGGCCCTCTCCTTTGCTTAGGGTGATATCCTTTTCCAGGGCTTGGTTTCTCCTGATCATGTGTCCTCAGTACAAAAACCAAGTCTCCCACTCTTCATTTTCAAGGAGCATTCTGACCATACTTGTAAGACAAACTTATTGCTTCTTTTAGCAGACCATGCTGTTGTTCTTCAAGACAGTTCTGACACATAGGAACTTTATGCTCAAGAGAACGAAGCACTGCTTTGTCCCCTACCATCCTCACAATTGTTCGTATGCCTGAGTGCATTGTTGCAGCCACGTGTCAGTCCGTCTCTTTGAGGGCCTTTCTCTTTTTCAGTGCTGCTCTACTTTATCCAGCATGATATCCTTCTCCAGGAACAGGTCTCGCCTAACAATAGCTTCAAAAATACATGAGATGAACTTTTGTCATTCTTACCTCTAAGGAGCATTCTGGTTGTACGTCTTCCAAGATAGATTTGATGGTTCTTTTGGCAGTTCATGGTACTTTTAGAATGTGTCAGCACAATTCAAAGGAATTGATTCTTATTTGCTTTTCATGATTCAATGTCTAGCTTTCCCATGCTTATGAAGCCATTGAAAATATGACTTTGGTCAGGTATACCTTAGGCCTCAAAGTAATATCTTTGCTTTTCAGTGCTTTAAAGACGTCTTGTGCAGGAGATTGACCTAATGCAGTGAGCTATTTGATCTCTTCCATGAGCATTGGTTGTGGATACAAGCAAGACAAAATCCTTAACAACTTCAGTCTTTTCTTCATTTATCATGTTACATTAAGAGCTCTGCATCTTAATGTAAAGACTGAAGAAAGATTGGAGAAAGACTTATTAACAACCTATGATATACAGGTGACATAACCTTGATTACTAAAACTGAGGAGGAGTTGAAGCACTGCTTGATGAAGATCAAAGATTGCAGCCTCCATTATTGATTAAAACAGTGTAAAAACAAGCCAAAGGTCTCACAACTGGACCAATAGGCAACTGCATGCACATACATCTATGTTATCTATTTAAGAGTATATTGTACATGTGTGCACTACACATGACTTTATGACTTTTTTTGACTTTGTGATTTTTTTTGACCCAGGACTCAGCGAGAGTCATTCAATGCTGATCCTACCCAGCCAGATCTGTAATTGCCTGCAATGGAAGTGATAGGGGCCATGTGCTTTTCCCTAATTTGTCCTTGTCAAAAGAACAACAATGCTTAGGACTAATACCTAAAGTTATGCATGACTCTAAAAAGAGCAATTTGTCAAGCGTTTTATTGGCACAAATTGAAATGAAATGAGGTCTCAGGCTCTTGAAGTCACTTTGCAACAGGAAGAATCCATTATCTAACAATACACAGAGGAAAATGATTCACAATTGTATTTTCTTGTAAAGGATGAGTGCCCATACATAAAGCCAAAGCAGCCGAGGTCACTTATGAGAAATGAACTACATGAAAGCTGAGACTCCAGGGTCTCAGGCCTGTTGTGCTCTCACTTCTCCCTCCGAATCTGGGCTGCTTTGGGACACATTGTTCAATGTCTTGAGAAGAATGCTTGAACAACTCTTTGTTGTTTATGCAAAGTCACTTTCTGTGCAGGGAACACAATACAGACTTAAATATCTTGCCCTTTGTTGTGAATGGAGTGTGTTTTATCCTTATGTTACTTATTATTCTTAAAGGTACATTTCCTCTTGAGGCAATATTCCATTTTATGGTATCCTTCCCTTTACTGGTGATGATGCAGCCTCCATAACAGTTAAGAATGTGGTTACTTAGGGGGGAACAGAGAGGAAGTGAATGTCAAACGTTGACTTGTAGGTTTGCATTTTTAAATGTGTTTATTAAAATCTTGGAACCGAGAGTGGATTTTTGCATTTTATTTTTAGGAATGAGTTTTCTTTGTTATGTTAAATAGGAAATATTAATGTCTTTTAAATTAATCTCATGTGAGATATAAAAGAACTTATTAAGTAACCAAGAAAGCACGAATTGGTGAAGGGTATATTTATACCACATGATGACCAAATACCCAGAATAGAGCTTAAAAAGAGACAAGGACATCCCTCATGACAGAACACATGGAACACTTTCTTCAAGAGCTGACTCTCCTCTTGTGAAAAAAAAATTTCTATTCCGGTTGTTCACTTACATTTCCATTACAGTCCCACCAGGTAGGGGAAGACACAAAGTAAGGGGTTAGTTGTAACTATCCACTCTTCTTAATCCCGCCTTACACATCAACCTTTTACTGAACTCAGATATCACAGAAGAGGATTAGAAGTAGAGAGGTTATACTTCACTAGTATTTTCCTTCTCTAACACATACATCAGTTTATTTTACTCTTGTGTCTTGTATATTGCTGGAATGCTGGAAGATATGCCATTGGTATTACAAACATCAGCAGGGTCTCTCATAGCAAACAGATTTCAGTGGATTGTCCAAACTAAGAATACACGATGAATAAAGAATAGTTTGTCAACTTCTGAAAGAGTAGTCACTGAAAAATCTTATGAATAGCAGAAGCATATTGTTGGGTAAGTAAGTACTGGAAAATGAGCCCCTCAGATTGGAAAGCCCTCAAAACATGCCTGGGGGAGATATGCCTTCTCAAATTAGAGTTGAATCATGGTGGCTTAAATGGAGTAAAGTTTTCAAAATTTCTCTTTGCTCATGGGGGATGACTGAAAAAATAGACAAAAAGCTGCAAATACCCATTAACAATTAGAGCAGGGATTCTGTGAAATATGAATAAAGGAAAATTAGAGATCATCAAAAATTAGATAGAACACGTGATATCAATTAGTAAACTTAAATGGACTGGTATTAGTCTTTTAAAATTAGACAATTGTATGGTTTACTATACTGGGACTAACACATTAGAAAGGAATAGCTTCATATTCATCATCAAAATGAACATTTCAAGATATATCTTGAGATAAAATGCCATTTGTGATAAGATAGTATCTGTAATATCCATTTTGATCAACGGATCAATGATGAAGGAATTGCATCTGTTCAGGATTTCATCTTATTAGAATTCACAATCAATGTTCAAAGGAGCAGCATTCAGTAAATAAGACTACATATTGCATTGGGAAAATCTGCTGCACAGGCCCTCTTTAATACCTTGAATAGCAAGGATGTCACTTTGAGAACTTGGGCGTGTCTCTACCTAGTTATGGTATTTTTAATCACTGCATATGCTTGTGACAGTTGCACACTGAAGAAGGAAGACCAAAACCGAACTGATGTATTTGAATTATGCTGCTGGTGAAGAATGTTGAAAGTACCTTGGACCACCAGGAGAACCAATAAGTCTGTCTTGGACGAAGTAAAGCCAGAATACTCCCTGGAAGTGAGGGTGGTGAGATTACATCTTAGATACTTTGGGCATGTTATCAATAGAGATAAGTTCTTGAAAAGAGTTTCATATTTGATAAAGTGCAGCATCAGCTAAACAGAGGAAGATCCTGGATGAGATGAACTGACATAGTGCCTGCAACAATGGTCTCGAACTTACCAACTGTGAAAATGGTACCCGACAGGGCAGTGTTTGGTTCTGGTGAACGCAGGTTTGCGAAGAGTTGCGAATAACTTGATGATACCCAATAGCAACAACAAGAATTTTCAAATCAAGTCGACAAGTCTTTTCAATTCTTTCAAAAACCACACGGTTGATCTCTTTCTCTCTATTTATTAGTTACCTCCCCATTTTTGTTGTCTTTCTTCACTACTCTTCATGGGGAAGCCCACAGTACTTCTGATAATGGTGATGACACCTTAGAATGATTTTTTACAGAATATTTTAATGCACTTTGGGCAAAGACTTACAGAACAATTTAAGCTTTCACAACAGTTCTCTGCACAAATTGTCCAGCGACGTTGAGTACTTTCTTCACAATGTGTGTATATCTGCTTTGTTTCCCTTTTTTGTATATTTTCAAGTATCCAGTTTCCAGATCTTTTATACTCTAATGTTTACTTTAAAATAATTGTTGACCATTTGAAGTCATTTAGGTGACTTTTAAGATAAACTCAGTATTCATGACTGATATTCATTTTTTGTGTGTGCCAATTGGCTATTTATCTACAAAGTGTTAATTTTATGATTAGATTTACGGAGTATCTCAGGGAAATTGTCTTGGGAAATTGTCTCGATTTAATGAATCTGGTATGTTTTTACTAATTTTAATTTCAGTATGTTTTTGCTAGTTTTCATTTTATTTTGAAAGGAATTTGAAATCACACATTTTTCCTCCCATTCCTTCAGGATATAACTAATGTGACACTAATTAGAAAGGTTGGTTCCTGTCTTAGAAAAGATGAAACTATGGTTAATGTAGACTCGTTGTCCTGTTGACTTTTGAGTTCCTGATTTAGCCATGATTCATTTCATAGTCTAGCCATTTAGCCTCACAAAAGCCATACCTTCTCATTTGCTACTCCCAACTAACTTAGAAGATTGATCAGAAGCACTGTGACACAAACTTTAAGTGACTGCAATAAACAGTATGGGAGATGATATCTGATCTCTGGGTTCCCTATTGCCAAGAGGCAGGGGTCAGACATGCCTCCGTGTTTCATTTTTCTTTACCTGACACCAAAGAGCCCTCCCATGACACTCTACCTCTCTAAGGGGTTCAATAATTCATTGCAATGGCCACACAGTACTCACAGACAGTACTTAGAGTGATGAGAGTTTCTTATGGAGGCTAACAGGTAACCAAAGTCAGGATTCGTGAACAGTAATGATCCAGTCTACAGCAACACCACTGCTCAGCCAGTCATCAAATTTCTCACAGAACCTCAGCCTTTCAGTCATGGGATCCTAGATCTCTGCCTCCATGGGCCAAGATGCAGGATGCCTACATGTAGCTGTGTCTCACAATCTCAAAGTCTTGGCACTGCTCCGCTTTCTCTGCCTCCATAATCTCTGTGGGCTCCAAAGGATTCTGGTAGGACCATGTACAATTTCACAGATGAGAAGGGAAGAGCCCATGGAAGACTCTACCTCCTCATTTCTCTCTGCTATGGATGTCGTCAGAGATATGTATTTCCTAATTGCTGAATTAAACAATTTCAAAATCTCAGTTAATTTCTTACTCAGGATATGGGCCAGTATGGGTAGGTGAGGAGAAGATGTGCCTTACACATTTATTCAAGGAGTCAGCTTCCTTCCAATTTTGGTTCTGCCAACATCTTGGAAGAGCCCAAGCATAGAGAAATGTAGAGCAAGTTAAAGGAAGAACTTTACTAGCTATATCCATGGCATAAAACATATCCATGAGTCATGGTGGTATACTGGTTGTGTGTGGCCCACAGAGTTGATGGTTCAAATCCAGCAGCAGATCTCCAGGAGCAGGGATAGGCTTCCTACCCCCACTAGGCAGTGATGCCACACATAAAAAAGCTAAAAAGTGACTGGAGAAAGACTACAAGGAAAATGTAGGTGGGGGTTCAGCTGTAATGTCATGTTAGGTTGTGTGCAATATGGTAACATATTTGAATTTTACCAAAGTACCATTGGGGATTTTAAGAAGGAAAATGGTGCATAATTCTGCATATATTTAAAAAAGGTGATCAAGGCTTGAATGTGACAAATGTATTAAAGGAGACTAACAGAGACTAAGGTGTACATTAAAATCCTTTGCTTTTTAAAGTTTATTCATGGAACTCTAGTTTATTCTAGGCTGATGGATGGGTTTTACAAGCTAGTGTTTATTTCCAAGTTCTCTTGCAGCTGGATATGACCAAAGTGACTTTATTTCTAGCCAGTAGCATATACACAGAAGTGATATGTACAACCTGCAGGCCATCTCCTACTGAAAAAACAAGTCACTTATACTTGGAGTTTTTTCCTTTCCATTTTCTGTGTGCTGAAACATGACTCTGTTGAGAAGGATTTGAGATAGAATAGACTGCTTTCCATGTTGTTGCTGTGGTAATTTTGCGCAGGTAGTGGGTCACTTTAGTTAGGGTTTATGTTGTTCTTAGCTAAGATTCAGGATCAGTGAGGAGGAACAGTGTTTGGCATAAAAATGGGATCATGGGTCCAATGCTGACCCTAGTGAAAGGCTGGCGTTGCATCTCTAGCGTACACCTGAATGAAGACATCTGAAACCTGCAATTGATGATGAATAAAGCAAAAAAGGTGGATGACAATCCATAGGGAGTATCTATAGAGTGAGGGAAAAGAAAATGGTTCATTTCCCATAACCGTTGTACCCAATAAGTGAAATAATCTAATTCAGGAGTTCCCAAAGTTATTTGTCTTACTGCCTCATTTTCAGAAACAAATCACCCCTGGCAGTGCAATATGTTTTCACTATAGCCCATAACCAAGAGAAAAGGTAGGTATCTGCACTTGTAGCCTCTTGGGATTGATTCAGTGCCCAGCAATGGGGGTTGGGGGGAGTATCACCTACATTGGGCAACAGTGATCTAAGGGGATTGGTGTCACAATCTTTTTCTATACTTCCAGGGCACCTACAGCAGCCAACAGGAAGAATAAAGAATTCAAATCTGAATATTTTTTAAAAATTGATTTTTAAGTCATTTTATTGGGGCCTCATACATCGCAATTCACAATACATAAATACATATACTGTGTCAAGCATTTTTACATGTCTGCTGCCATCATCAGCTTCCCATCCTTTCCCCTCCATCCTTGCTTCCCCCTCCCCCACCAACCCTCAATACTTTATAAATTATTATTTGTTTTGTCATATCTTACAGTGCCCATTGTCTCACCTTGCCCACTCCTCCAAGGTCTGTCCTCCTGGTAGGAGGTTATGCGTAGATCCTATTAGTTGGCTCCCCCTCTCTACCCCACTTTCCCTCCACCCATCCTGTAGCTCCAATCTTACTACTGGCCCCAAGGGATTCTTCTATCTTGGGGTCCTCGTATTTCCATTTCCCATCTCTACCAATGTACTTCCTCCAGTGCAGCTGGATTTGTAAGGTAGAATTGGGACCATGATAGTTGGGGGAAGGAAGTCTTCAGGAACTAGAGAAAAGCTTTATGTTTCATCGTCACCACACTGCACCTTGACTGAACTGTCTCCTCCCTATGACTCCCCTGTAAGAGGGTGTCCAATTGTCCACGAGTGGGCCTTGGGTCCCCATCCTGCCTTCCACCTCATTTGTAGTGATGTGATTCTTGTTCTTTGATGTTCAAATCTGAATTTTGACAAATAGTTATTGTGTCAAAGTAGCAAAAGTTTACTTCCTACTTCTAATTGCATGAAGACCATATTAAAGAGTAATGCTTTTGTCCAGTAAGATTTCACTCCAAGAGTTTGTAACTAAAATAATTTTTAGTTTTGAAAATTGAGGGGCCAGAGGAGGGAGCATTTAACTCCATTCCTCCTGTCTGTTTTCTTGTTTGTGCTGGGCTCCAGTTCATTTGACAGGCTCGTGTTGTTTAATTTAGACCAATTTATTGTTACAATCTCCTTGTACTGCTTTGTAATAGGGGAATATTTTGCTTCTTGTCTAGAATTATCTAGATTGAAATGTTCATTGAAAGGTGGCTGGTTTGTGTGGACAAAAGTGATGTTATTACAAATTACAATGAGTGACGTGTGGTGATAGTACAGTGTAATAAACTCCTCAGTCTTCCCTAACACAGAAGAGATGATGAAATTTCTTAATCCCTAGGATTTCTTGGTCTAAGTTTCAGCACTTTCTTTTGTTTTCCCATTATTTGGATGTGAGGGGGATGAAAAAGATATGGGCGTGTGATCATTTTTCTCACCTCATCTTTAATTATGACACGTTGTCTTCTTTATTTGTATGTTACTTGAATGTAACTTTAGCAAGGGAAGGGGCTTTGCCTGTTGTGTAAAGAATTTTATTCAAAGGGCTTTGGTATCAAATACTAATAGTAGTATTCAGTCTATAGAAAATTATTGAACTAATAATGCACTTTACAAAACAAAGCTCCTTGTCATTGACTGGGTGTCTACTCATTGCACATCTGTAGAACAAGGTAGAATGCTCTTGTGAGTTTCCTAGACTGTAACTCTTTATGGGAGTAGAAAACCTTGTCTTTCTCCAGTGGAGTGGCCGCTGGTTATGAACTGCCAGCTTTGCAGTTAGCAGCCAAACTCATAACTGCTCACCAGGGCTCCTTTTCTCAAAGATATATATATATATATATATATATATACACACACACATATATGTGTGTATATATATGTTTAAGTATGTATGAAGACTATAGTTTCTGTAATCACGTGGCTTCATGAGAGACACACTAATTTAAATGATTTCTTTGATGTGATAGTTGCTTGAAGCCACGTCCTAATCCCTTAGTTTACTGACTCTTAGCTCCACACTGGAAACTGCTATTGATGTGAAAAGGTAGCTATTTCTTTTTAGGCACGTTTGATTTAGGCCTTTCATTCATTGTTACTTGTTTGGTCTACAAAGGGAAGTTGATAATTGACAAGCGTGTTCAAGTATTCAAGAATATATATAGAGCGAGTGATTAGGGGTGCCTTCTAGCTGTCATTTGATTTCAGTGGGTTGTACTTTAATGCGTTGTATAAGAACACTAGGAGAGAGACAGTTTTGCTTTGTGCCAGCATTAAGAAGTATATATAGGCTTACATTTCATCTGGAGTTAAAATGATCAGTGATTTCCACAGAAGGCAGAGCAGGCATGTTTCCATTTCAATGAAATCACAGTTTTCAAAGACTTAGAGCTGCTAATCCCTCTCTTTCTTTTCTGCTCCTTTCCCCTCTTTTCGCCAATCATGTGTCTGCATCAAAGCTACATACCTGACATGACCAGAACAATAGGAAGCAAGGAGAAAGTGCAGTGTATGGCAATCAAACACAGTACTTCACAAACAGCAGCAGGACCAGGAGGATGATTGGGAAGTGTTGGGCTTGCCTGTCAACACATCAGGATGTGGACAGAAACTAAGGGGACAAGGTGACCAATAGCGTCCCCTTGGCAGACACAGAATTTCTTATGTTTTTTTAAGGAGAGGGGAAATTCATTTTTAAAGAGTCAGATGCAGAAAATGAAGAAAACCCCTTTTCCCTCTCTACTCGGGAGCAGTCTCCATTTCTCTTCTCAGAGTTTTGGAAAGGTTTAGGGTAGAAGAGGTAGTGATGAACACCAGGGCAGGAACAAACATCAAGACAGAAGTGAAGTCAAAATGTGGGTTATTGGAAACAAACAGTTCTTTAGAGCAACATGAAGCTGTTTTGAGCTTTTAAATGGAAACAGTTCTTTTTAAAAAATTGGAGAGTGTTTTCTCCTTTTGCTGTGATTTACATGGAGGGATACCAAAAGAGTGAGGAAATGCCCGACTTTAAAAATGTGTATAATGGAAAATGTTTATTTCGAAAATTGACTCCAGGTTGGGTTGATGACCCTCTCACCAAATTTTAAAATGGTCTCTGTTTTCAGAGGAGAGCGTGTTTGTTGAATTTCTTTCATTTTTCTCCTAGTTTTCAATCCTGGGCTCAGGGCATCTTCACCTTTTCCTGCCATACTGACTTGGGATGTCACAGAAGATACTCTGGTAAAGGAGGGAGAGATGGCATGAAAAGAACGCTATTAATGTGGGATCCACTAGTGAAGCACTCGCCGTTCAGTTGAAAAGTCATGGGTTTGAATCCGCCAGTAGCTCTATGGGAGAAAAGATCAGGCGATCTGCTCCCATCGAAATGCTGTCCAGGGAAGCCAGTGGGCCTGTTCTACTTCATCTTATGGGGCTGCTATTCATCAGAATTGGCTCCACAGAATCCTAGTGGCAGAGGATTGCATACCTTTCCTTGTTAAAATGATGTGGTGGATTCTAGTTTAAAGGAAGAACTATCTACTTGTGCTGGGTGTTGGTTTTGCTAAATGTGGACAGGTTGGCTCATGACTCATAATGATGGCATGCAAAATAAAATAAGATTATGCCGGGTCCCCATGAATTGGTTGTGGGTTGGACTGCTTTGACCCTTGAGGTTTTCCTTGGGTGATTTGATAAAGTTGATTGCCAGGAATGTCTTCCCAATTTTTGCTGCTCTGGAAGATGTACTGAAACCTATCTAGCATGATTGCAGCACACAAATCATCACAGAGGATGGGGGTGTGTGGGTATGGGGGGACGTGGGGGGGGGTAGGATCTGGTGCATTAACTGGACATCCAACCTTAGTTTCCTTCCTGCAATGAAGAAGGATTTGATCACCAAGCACAAATGTGCTGTATGTGTCATGAGTATTTAGTCCTTGCTCAGAGAAGCACATAGGAGCTGGGGTTTCATGTTGGGTTGCCATGCTGTCCAGTAGAGTCATTGTTAGTGAGAATCAACTCAATGGCAATGAGTCGTGTCTTGTTTTTAATTTGGGAAGCATGTGAAGATTGTCATAGGAGTCATAGGGTGACAAATCACTTACAGCTAGTTGGAAGCAATGTAATCGAGAAGTTACTCAGCTTCTGTTGTCAGTTGCTTGTATTTGTAGCCTGATTCTGTGCCTTCCCACTAAACGTTATTAAGCTACTCTGGCCACTCCAAGAAGCAGACTCAGAGATAAATGGAGTGGGCACACCATTTATTCAAGACTAACCTTGGTCCAACACTCATGAGAGGACAGGGAATGCGGAGCTGCATAACCAGGGGTTCTGGAGCCATTCTGGCCTTTTGGATTAGCATTCTGATCATTGAATGTTGGCCACCCGAGTCAAGATTGTGTCTTTGGACAAGGCCACTCTATACCAGAGCGCCATTGAGGAGTTGACAGCTGAAGGTTGTCAGCCCACAGTCCTCTCTACAATTGAGTCAAGAAGTCCTTTTCTGAAGGGGAAGCCGGATGGAATGAGTATCCACACATGTATCTTCTTCAGGCCTTTGTTTTCTTTTTTTTTTTTTTGGGGGGGGGGCGTCACTGCCCTCTGGTGGGAGTAGGAGGCCCAGCCTTGCTCCTGGAGAGCTGTTGCTGGATTCGAACTGCTTACCAAGTGGGCCGCAGTCCTGTGCTCAACCACTACGCCTCCGGGGCTCAGCCGTGGGCCTTCATTTTCTAAGAATATTTATTTGTTTATTTAGAATTAAATGGGATGACACAATGTAAAATGCTTAGCACTCTTCCTGGCATGGAGCATGATTGTGTATCAGATAGAAGTTAAATAATTTGCTCAGGATCTACAAGTTAGTAAGTGGTAAAACTGGTTTTGAAGTTTAGATTTAACTTATGACTATCCTCTTTTAAACATTACAACAGAAATGGAGCATACTAAAGTCCACATCAATTGGCTAGATTTACTTTTCTTCCATCGTATGGGGGATACAATCTTGTTGGCTCAATGACTATACTTCACGTCAGATTGGCTTTTGAGTCATGGCTAGCTATAGCGAGTCCCCATTTGGCTGGACCCCAGGACTTTACCCACCCTTTCCTTCCCACCTTGGCCCTTGCAGAGCTCTCTCCTGCAACTCTGAACTTCTTTGTTTTTTTACATGTCTCCAGTGATGAGGATTTGGTAGGATTTGGGACTGGAGAGGTGAAATCGTAACGAGGGCAGAAAGAAGGAAAATCACCCCCTCTCCCTCCCTCCCCCCAAACCCATTGCCATCAGGTGTTTCCACCTCCTCGTGGCTTGACTCAGGACTGTGCCTCTGCTCTTTTCCAAGACCGTACCTCTTCATGGGAACATATTTTCTTTTCTTGTGTTAGCAGACTGACAACTAACTGTTCACCAGGACTCCTCTGTCAGAAGCCTGTTCCCTAGTCCCAGACTGTTTGTTTTTGTTCACAGTCCCACTCCCTGGTCAGTCTTACGCTGCAGTCACTCAGGCTCCATTGTTTACGTTAACACCTACCCTGAGTCCACTAACAGACAAGTAAGCTACAAACCCTCAGAGCATTCTTTATGGGGTAAAACGTTATGCCTTCATCTGAAACTTAAATGAATCATACTTAAGTTTTCTGTATCTAAACTTCCACCTTGTAGAACTTCTGTGGCAATTCTTTTTCTTATTTCCCCAAACTGACATATAAATGAATAATCAGAAACTTTCTATGTAAGTTGGTGGCTGCCTATATATATTTCCTCCCGGAGCTACAAGTTGAATAGCTCAGGCCATTTATTTTTAGTATTTCTTCCTCCATGCAGGCATTTAGGGGAAAATATATGTAAATCAATGCATGCATTCATAGTATTCTAACTAATACAAAGAAATAAAAAAATCTGTATTCTCAAGAAGTTTACAGCCTAGTTCAAGAAGTGGGGATTGATTTTTAGAATATTTATTTCTTTTCCCAGGGTTCATAGCTACAAACAGAGATGGAAGACTCAAAGACTTGGTATTAAATACAGTATGTAGACATCTATAGGGGTTCTGGTAGTACAATGCGTAACACTTAATAGCTAAGAAAAATGTTCTTGGTTTGAACCCACCCACTAACTCTGAGGGAGAAAGATTTGATCGACTTCAGTAAAAGTTAAGCCAAACACGAACTCACTGTCATCGAGGGAGCCAAGGCAGACTCACAGAGATCTTATAGGGTAGGGTAGGGCAGAACTGCTCTGAGGGCTTCTGAGACTGTAACTGGTTTTGGAAATAGAAAGTCAAAATTTCCGCTCGTGGAGTGGTTGGAGGATGCGAACTCCTAACTTTGTGATTAGCAGTCTAATGCCCAACACTCTAAGCCACCAGGGCTCCTATTCTGTCTTATGGAGGTCACTAGGTGTCAAAATAAACTCTACAGTGTCTAACAACATGACCGTATATATATGTATAATTACACATGTAAGTGAATAATAGGAATGTATAAGGAATGTAAACAAATTTTAATATCTGAAAAGCACTCAACTCAATGATAAATCTATCAGCTGCTTTGCTGTCATCAGTTTATTAAAACCATCTTTATTATGTTAAAATCTAATTCACCCAAAGCTATATCAGGAAGAAGATTAAAATTCTACATCCAATATTGTTTGCTATATGTTAATCCTTAGTTTTTATTTCTGTTGTTCCTGGATTTTTTTCTATTCTCTCAATTACTCCTCCTCAGGAGATGAAGAATGGCTTAATCTTTCCTACTGGTGATTGTGGGTGGAAATTTTGGCTATCTGCAGTCTCATTTCTGTCTTTTAGAGCTGACTGGTCCATTAAGTGCCCGAGTTCTCCTGCTATAGGTATGCCTGTCTTGGTCTAACACCGGCTAGAAATAAGTTTGTGTCTGTTTGATTGTTAAATTCATGGTTCTGAAGCTTGTTGACCCACAGATAATATTCTCCAATATTTTCTTAATCAGTAAAAAGGTGATGTTCTATTTAGACTCCTTATTCTTTTCTTGTTCTTTAACTGGTTCAAAGCTCAGATGGGGATTTGGGCCGACATTTTTAGGCTCCATTCAATTCTAGGTCTCAGGTGTTGGAGTTGCTGAAGAGGCATTAGCTTCAGACCAGAGCATTTGATGCTAGGTGGAACGGCAGTCCTCCAACAATTGTGTGTGTGTGTGTGTTTCTTCTAAAGAGAAGATCTTGGAAAGTCGGAAATAGGTATGAACTTCCCACTTGGCTCACCCTCTTGAGCTCAACTGAAAACCAAAAACCAAAAACAAACTTGTTAGACTCCTCTGGTGGGTTAGTTGGTGCACATGCATAAGAGACACAAACATCAATAGTATGTGCCCTCGGGAGCCCTGTCTTATGAAGGGCTGTGGCAGGTTGTTTAAGAAGAAGGTGACTCAATGGTCAAGGTAGAGGGCGACGGTTCTTTTCCTACTGAGAACACCGCTCCTGAGGGAGCAGCCTTTTCATGAGCAGTAGAGGGCAAAGCATCTCCCGGTGATAGTACAGTGAAAGGTGGTCTGAAGCTCTTTCAGGTGGAGTTTTACATAATGAAGAGAGCAATTATATCAATTATGCCAAGTAGCACGAATGAGAATTAAGAATAGGTGCTCACAGCTTGGTGTCTAGGTCTATTTCTCTGCTTTCTAGTTGTACAGTTCCGCTCTTAGTTTCAAATTCTTCACATAAGGAACAGGAATGGTGAGGGTGCCTGCATTGCGGTACAAATGGAGGTGCTGGGAACAGTTTGGTATGAAGGGATTCTTACAGGCACACCTCTTGCTATCTGCAGCTATGATCAAGTATATGGCTATGATACAGGAATGAGGAGAAAATTCACCTGAAGAAGACCGGGGAGGTGGCTCTTTGCAGTTCTTTAGAAGAGTTCAAGTGTAAGATTTTCTTCACGGTCATGGTGGGAACTCATAACATGGATAACAAAAATAACTTTTACATCTAGATAGAAAAAATTATTTATAGCTCAGCCTGTTACCTCAAGTATATCCTTGAAGTTTCTCTGTTGAAGGAGAAGAGTTTGGAGCTATCCCATTTCCAGTGGGAGCAAGTACGGTAACTGTATGGTGGGGTGACTGGCAGTTTAGCTCAAGCCCACTTGCTTGAGATGAGGGGTGGAATATGAGGTCAGATTTTCATGTACGTTTTCTCTTGGGAATGATAGATATCTATCGTAATTGCTCACTCTAATTGTTTTCTTTAAAATCTAGACATAGTGCTTATTATAAAATTTTGAAAAGCGTGTATTGAATATTAACTAGGTCCACATGAGGACATTGTTTAGTTATTATATCATTAAAATTATAAAATCATTTTGAGTAGATGTTGCTTATGTTGTTCCATAGATCGGGCATTTAAAGTTTAGAGATAAAACTTTCTGGAAAAAAAACTTTCTGGAATTTAACCCTTGTATCTTCTGGACTGTTACTTAAAAGTTTCATCAATTTAATGAGACCCTAGAGTGAACTTTCAGCCCTTTTATTATTTTCATTAAAATTTAGAAGTACAGGAATTCATAAAAAAGAAAATACACGTGATTCACTATTTAAAATTTACCATACAGCATTTTCATGTATATGGATGTCCATTTTCCCCTACAAAAATGAACCTGTTTTTTAATCTTGTTTTAATGCTCTCCTTTTAACACTGTTAGGAGGCATTTTTTTGCATGTTAATTTCCCCAAAACTGCTTGAAAGTTGCTGCATTTTATTATGCAGATAAAGGAAGCTCTTATTAATCAAATTTATGTTTTCCGTGCTCTTCTATTTTAAACAACAGTACCATAAACATTTCTGTACATAATTCTTGGTGCATATTTTGAATTATTCCCTTAGAATAGATTTTAAGAAAATAATGATGGCATAAAAGGTTATTCTAGTTATTTCTTATTGTGTACAAATCAAGCACAAATAAGTGGTAAAAAACAACCACCATAGTATGAGGGGCTTCACAAAGTTTGTGGGGAAAATTGGAATTAAAAGGTAATTGAATTTTTTTCATGAACTTTGGGAAGCGCCCTTGAATTATGCTTATGAATGCCATAGGTTAGAAATTTTCAAAAGAGCGCTTCAACGGTTCTGCGCCATGTTGTCTGGTAAGTCAGCTGGGCTGAGCTTAGTTAGGAGAGTGAGCTGTACTCCCGTGGCCTCTGCGGTCTGCTCACCGCAGTGTGGTCGACCTTCTGATGTGGTAGCTCAGGACGGCAGGAAGAGTGGTCTGGTGTGATTCAGCAAAGATGCATGGTTGTATGATCGAGCAATGCAACACTGAGAATCAAAGGGGAAAGAGTAGACACCCACATAACTTAGGGGAAGGAATGTCAAAGAATTTAAAGCCAAGTCTGAAAGCTCCTGTCAAGGTTATAAACTGCTGTCAGGATTACAACACACATACAACAGAAATGTATAACTCAACATGCTTTCAAATAGTAGTTGGTAACTCACTTCTACTCACATAGGATATTACAATTTTCAGCCATATTTGCTAATTTAATAGGAGAAAGATAGCATCTCATATCATTCTAATTCTCAATTATTTGAGTAGGTTTTACATGTATTTTGGGGTCACTTGTCAATAGTTAAAGCAAATTTTCTTTTTTGTATGATGATGATTATGATTTTATATGATTATTTTTCTCTCTGAGCAGTCATTTCACCCCTCATTACTTAGTAGGTATTCTTTACTTATTACGACTAAACAGTACCAATGTACATCCTGGAGTCCAACCAGATTTGTAAGGCAGATTTGCGACTATGATTGTGTGGGGGGAGGAAGCATTTATGAACTAGAGAAACATTGTATGTTTCATCGTTGCTGCACTGCACCCTGACTGGCTCATCCCCTCCCTGAAAGCCTTCCCTGAGGGTATGTCCAGTTGCCTACAATCACAATGATAGAAGAACCCCTCAGGACCAGTGGTGAGAAGAGTGACAATGGGAGGGTGGCGGGAAGGTGGGGTAGAAAGGAAGAACTGATTGCAAGGATCTACATATAACCTCCTCCCTGGAGGATGGGGACAGCGGAGAAGTGGATGAAGGGAGATGTAGGATGATGTAATACAAAATAATAATTTATGTTACCAAGGGTTCATGGGGGTTGGGTAATCAGGGAGAGAAGGGAAAAAAT
>PVJH01027940.1:0-27992 GCA_004026705.1 Nesogale talazaci
CCCCCCCCCCCCGTCCCCCGTCCCCATACCGGCTTGGGGAGGAGGCCTCCTTTGAGTGAGCGTTGGAGACTTGGCAGTGCCCAGGGTGGGCTGGGAAACAGAAAAGGCAGACTCCCTGTGTGACGCATTGGCCCTGACAGCCCGCACGCTTCAGGGCCTCCAGGACTCCCCGCCTTCCCGTGGGGGCGCCAAGCAGAGGGTGCTTCGCACGCCCACTCTGGTTTGCACCCAGAGCATGAGCCCGGCAAGGCCGTGGTCAGGGTGTCAGGCTGCGAGCCTCCAGACCGCTGTTTCAAGCCCCTTAGTCGCTCGGTGGCCATGGGTTAGGGGTGCGACTTGACTTTGTACGGACCCGTCCCGAGACCTCTGGACTCCAGCTGCCCTTAGGCCCTCACGGCTCTGGTCACTGCCGTCTGTGGTCAGGAGGGGTCAGCAGCTTGCCCTTTTGCAAGCTGGCTTCTCTAGGCAGAGTGGGTGGGGCTGGGGGGCTGGCGTGGGGCCGCTGTCAGTTCCTCGTCTGTCCCTGCTCCAGCCTCCCCAGCGCCTTCATGTCCCTGGTTGGAGCGCCGGCGTGGCCCAGGGCTCCGGGGTTCTCCTGGAGCAGGGGTTCTCACCTTCCTGAGGCCGCGACCCCTTCTTCGTGCAGTGCCTCATGTGGTGGTGACCCACCAACCATACAATTATTTTTATTGCTGTTCCCTCACTCTAAGTTGGCTACTGCTGTGAATTGTCATGCAAACGTCTGATATGCAGGAAGTATTAGGCCACCCCTGTAAGAGTCGCTAGACCCCAAAGGGGCTGCAGCCCACAGGTTGAGAACCGCTGCCCAAGATGAAAGGGCAGCCTGACAGACATCCGAGGTCCCAGCCAAGCCTGTGCACCCAGTGGGGGCTCGACACCACCAAACTGCTCTGCAGTTCCAGCTGCTGCTCCCCAGTGCCACAAGGAATCCCACGTGAGTGGCCCCAGAGGTGGACCGTTAGACACGCGTGTGTGGGGAGAAGGCATGTATATCCCGTGTGGGTGGCTATGCTGACAGGCGTCCCCATGTCTGTCTGCGCCCCATGTGCGCTTGTACAGAGCACTGTGGGGGGCACGTCCTTGACACAGCCAGGCTCGTGGGCAGCCGGACCCACTGGCATCACTTGGCTTCTAGACACAATGTTCTATGTTGGTGCAGCACATCTGTCCGCAGCCCTGAAAGCTCACGCCCAGCCATCAGAGGCACCACTTCTGGTCTCCCAGTCCCGCCCAGTGGGAAGAGATGCGTCCACAAGCCCATGAGCCCAGGCAAACCGCAGCCTCTTCCAACCTGGGACCGGGAGAAACTAGATGGTGCCCAGCTACGACAGGCGGGAAGGTCCAGACCGGCATGGGAGCTGCCCTCCTGAGCTGCCCTCCTTGGGTCAGGGGGGCCTAGAGGCAGGGAGGGGGAGGGCCAGGCAGGGGGTCTCCCGGGGAGGAGGGTAGTGTCCAGGGGCCGCCTGTGTGCACCGGCAGGTGACGTATGGTTTGGGGGGTAGGCGTCGCAGAAGCCTGGTGACTGGGTAGAAGAGGAGCAGGAGCTGTCTGAGGGAACTCGGCCTGCACGGGCTCAGCCAGAGGCCTTCCGTCATTGCAGCTGTGCAGCCATGTCTGATGACCTGGGGAGGGGGGCTTGATACAGGTGCAGACTACTGCATGGAACTTGGACTCAGGGAGGTCGACTGTGCTAGCCACTGCTTCTGTTCCAGCCCTGTGGACCCCCCCTGCTTGCAGGGCAGGCGTTGGCCCAGGGACAGAGGGGACCTCCACTTTGGAAGCAGCCGTGTTGGTTCACATTCCAAATGTGCAGGGCCTGGCAGGCAGCAGGAGGGGCCTTCTGGCCCCAGGAAGATTCCTCCAGGGTGGGGCGGGGCAGGGCAGAGAAGGGCCAGGAGACAGCAGCGCCTGGAGACGGAATGCTGCCCGCGGGCCCCTTCCTGCTGGACAGGGTCCATGGCCTAGGGGTGGAGAACTGGCCCCCAGTCAGCTAGCCATAAGGCGCCAGCTCGCTCTCTCCCTGGGGCCCAGACACGGCTGAGCTGGCCTCTGATGGTCACCTGGAAGGGCCTGTCCCTGTCTGCTTTGGAGAACTGTAGTGGACAGGGTGAGTGAGTGGGCCCTGGCTCCCCCTGCAGTAATGACGGGGAGGGAGGGGAAGGCTGGGGGGCAGGGAGGTAGTCAGGGGGGCAGCCTGGGTGAACTCTGGTACAGGGGAAAGGGAGGGAGCGTTTCACAGCTCCTGGGCATCAGCAGAAGAGGAAGGTGGGTCCCGTCCACACCATGTCTCCCTCCATCCCGGTGGGGACAAAGGGTTGCCTTTAAAATTAAAAGTGTTCGTTTCTAAATGTCGGGCCCACTAGGAGCAGGAGAATAAGACAAGGAGCTATATAAACAGAAGTCTGTGTCGGTGGGGCTGGCCTCTGCGCTGCCCATGGCCAGTATAAGAACCACCGAGCACAGGCTGTTGGGGTGGAGGGAAGTGACCTTGCTGTCCGGCTGTGGCTGAGTGCTTCTGGGCTGCAGGCTGGACTTGAGAGCTGTCCCTTGCCCCCAGTCCCAGCCAGTGACCTCTGCCCCTGAACTTCAGCTGGACAGGGACTTGAGAAAGGGTGCAGCTAGGGGGCTCTGTGTCAGAGACTGCTGGGTAGGTGCTCCAGTTGTAAGGAAAGGGGCTGTGTCCAGTAGGGCAGACGGGGGGTCTAGAAGGCAGTGTGGAAGGTGTTGGGGTTCCCAAGGTGGTGGGTCCTGTGTCAGGGCCCACGAGGCAGAGGGGCTGCGTGGTGAGGTTTAGGTATTCAGTGGTTCGCTGCTGGAGTTCAGGATCTGCAGTGGCCCGGGGTTGGGGTCAGGCCCGTCCCCAGTGTGTCCTCAGCCTGTCTCCCTCTGGCCCCTACCCCCTGAGACTCTGGCTATGTGTCCCTCTCTCTGTGGCCTGGCAAGCTGGGCTGGCCCCTCTCCGGTTACTGCCAGGAGCCAGGCAGGATGAGCAGGACTGAGCAGGTGGCCATGGCCACCAAGTGGACTCCAACTGTGGCCTGCTCACCCAGACTGGTCACCTCTGACTCACAGTGACCCTACATGACCGAGTAGCACGGCCCCCCGAGACTTTCCAAGGTCTCCTCCTGAGAGCTGGGAGAGTGGGAGGGCTTGGTGAGCACTTAACCACCGCACCACTGGGCTCCAATCTGTAAAACTCGCGGGCCCGCAAGTCCACTCCTCCTTCCAGGGGCCCCTCTCACAGTGACAGGCGCCCCTTGCTCAGGCACCGCATCCCCCAATCAGAGCCTCATCCGCTAGCCTGGGCAGGACCTCCTGAGAGGATGTGCCCGCACCCTGGGCAGGAGCCCGGGGACCTCCGGCCAGGCCAGCAGTGCACACCCCGCAGCGACCCCGAGGGAGAACAATGAACGAGGCAGTCTGCTTGCTGAAGAAAGACCGCTGTGGGTGCTGTCCGTGTGGTACCCCCAGACTCCCTGCACTGACAGGCCAGCCAGAGCTGCCCTCTGTGTTTCTGAATTGCAGCTCCAGGGGGCAGAGGGCCTCCCGTTTCTCCCTCGGAGCAGCCAGGGTTTGAACTGCTGGCCTTGCATAGCTGTGCCCCACAGCTCCCTGGGTGTACCGGAAGGCCCCCAACAGAGCCGCTTCAGTGCCGAGACAGTGGGGGCTGGAAGGTGGCTGCCCCCCACCCCCGTACCTTTCCTGAAAAAAATCGCTGGTAGGACCCAGGGAGGCCGCAGGCACATGCGCCCAGCACAGCTCCAACTCCACTGCTGCCATCCAGGCAGCTCAGGCCCCCGACTCTGCCCTCCGCCATCAGCTGAGCTGCGGCCCACTCCTGAGCACCTCTGTGAGCCCAGCGTAGCCCACGCACTGTGCTGCACCCCAACCCCCCACCCCGCTAGGGAGGGACCTGAAGGACACTTGTCCTTCTGTGTGCTCCGTGTGCTCTGTGTGACAGTGCCCCAGGCCAGCACCCGCACGTTTGCAGGCGCCCACTTTAAAGTGGACCATCAGTGGACAGGGGATGGGGATGGCCAGATTGTTAGCTGTTTCCCCCCACCCCAGGGGAGTCCAGCTTCCTTTTGGGGGATAAGAACAAGTGACTTGGGCGCTGGAATTCTGGGGAAACCCTCCCTGGGCTGCGGCAGATGGGCCTGCCAGTGGGTTTAGGCCAGGAGGACGGAGTCTCTGCTGAGGACCCCCCACCAGGTGGCTCTCCCCAGGCCCAGGCCACCCCCCACCTGGCGCCTGCCAGCACCCACACAGCACCACGCATTGCTGAACAGCCTTTCGATGACAGAGTCGGAAATGGGCGGGAAGTGCCAAGTCCCCAAAAGCAAAGTGTTGCTTTGCTCACACTCGGCTCACGGACATTCCTGGCCTTGGGACAGGCCTAACTAGGATTCCCTGCTGGCCCTGTGTCCGAGTTTAAGGAGAGGGGCAGGACCAGAGACCTGACACTACAGCCCTGCTGTGGCAGGGCCCCCATGCTGGACCAATGGACAGACAGACGGCCAGACAGCCAGCAGAGACTCTCACGATAGAGGCCTTGGTGTCCTAGTGCCCACAGCCCCGCTGCCCTCCTGGGCTTGCCGGGGGATGTGGGCAGTGTGGAGCCCTCAGTGCACAATGGGGCCCTGAGGTGCTGGGCTAATTGCTAATGGCCAGCTCGGCGGTTGAATTCGCCCCAGGATAACTGCTCACCGGCTCTGGCCAGGTTTGTCATGGAGGGCATGCCCTGGCATCTGTGTCCATGGGCGGCCATCAGCGTAGGGCTTGGTTCATCGCAGAGCAGGAGACAGGGGATGGGCAGGTCGTGGCGGCCGGTCCGTGGCTCGCTGAGCTAGTGGAGAAGGGCCGTGGCGGGGCAGGAAGACGCTGTGGTCTGTGGGCTTGGGGAGTCGTGGATCTGCACAATGGATGGCCATGGTCAGGGCACTGACTTCGTAAGTGGACCAGAGCCCCCCGTCCCTGAGGCCCGAGTAGAATTTCTCCCTAGAGTCTCCAGGGCCTCCTGGGGGGAACACACAGCCACTGTCAAGCCCTAGCTGTGTGGCTGTTTCCGTCAGTGGCCGGCCTCTGTGCCATCTAACTGCCCACCAGCTCCCCCAGGTCCCCCAAACACCTTGCTCCCTCAGAGACCCAAGTCTCCTGGGTGACGGAAGTGGCTGGTGCTCAGAGCCACTGTCTGCCTGGTCCTGTGGCACTGACCCTGGTGCCTGCTCAGTGGCCCGGCGACGGCTACCTCAGCCAAGAATACGTGGAGCTAGGGACCAGCCGTGGCCTCCCATAGCTCCGGTCACTCCAGCAGAGCCAGACCGCCCCTCCAGCTCCTCTGTTGCTGGCTGGCCTGGCCTGGTCTCACTCACGCTGGCCTCAGGTGGCCAAGAGCTCCTGAGCCTCCCTCGGCCTGGGTTGAGCCGGGCTCCCCTCTGCTGTCACTGCGTCTGTCTTTCTGACCTAGGGGAACCGTGCCGGATTGAGGGCAGGCTCTGGGGAGCATCTAGAGAGACGAGCCAGCTTCGCTCCGTGAGGGACATCCCGCGTACGCTGGGGGCCCTGACACGTGACAGATTCCTGTCCCCTGCATCACTGTGCTGGCTGTCTGGTCGGCAGCAGGGACAAGCTGGGTGGCCATGTTGCGTGGTCCCAGCGGTGACAGCCAGGGGCCCAGTCCACCCAGTCAGAGTGGCGGGGGAGCACCATGGCTCTGCCAGGAGTTCAGTTTCAGCATGCAGTCTGGGAGGGGGTCTGCGGCGGTGGTGGTCGTGGCCATGGTCATAGTGGTCATGGTCATAGTAGAGGTGGTAGTCGTCGTGGTGGTGGCAGTGGTCAAAATGAGACTTGGGTGCCCCAAAGGGCCTGAGGGTCTTTGTTGCTGGTGCCCCAGTGCCTTTTCTGCTCGGGTTAAAGGGGCGGCCTCTTGGCTGTGGGCAGCTACATGCCTCCCCTCACAGGAAAAGGGGAACACCACTATCGATCTCCCAGTTGGCCTCCAGCTGCCACCACCCAGCAAGCAGTTCCTTCCTGTGCACTGTGGTGCCCTGGTGGCACAGTTGGTGAAGCGCTGCAGGTCAAGAGGGCAGAGGTTCCAGGCATCAAGGTGGCCACCGCAGAGACCCCAGGGCAACCCTGCTCTGTCCTGCAGCCGGCAGCGTCTGTGACCTTGGGTGTGAGCCCCCCTCCCCCCCCCACCCCCCCCGCCGGCAAGGTTGGCCCCTGTGTGGTTTGTCCCCCTGCCTGGAGGGCTTCCCCCAGACCTGAGTCCCACCCCCACTCACCGCTGCGAGCCTGCGGGACAAGGCAGGCCTGCCCTGGGGTCTCCGCGACAGGCAGCCCCTCCTCCTCCTGAGAGGCAGGTTTGAACACCACGGCCCCCGGCAATCAGAGCCAGGAGCTCGGTCTCCAGAAGGGCCACGCCGTGGACTGCTGACCACAAGATCCGTCGGCGTTCGAAACTCCCGGCCGCCCTGCAGGACCAGGCTTGGGTTTCTGCTCCCACGAAGAGTGACAGTCTGGGGATCCCCTGGGCCACTCTGCCCTGTCCTGCAGGGCAGCTGTGAGGACGGCCCAGGCCGCTGCTGTCTGCTATCTGAGAGGGGACTTCATCTGCCCACCAGTGGGGAGTCTCCAACTCGCATGTGCTGCCCAGGCCAGCTCGCTCCTGGCTGGGTGGTTCTTGGGTAGCCCTTGGCCCGTGGGCCCATCCGTAGGGGACGGTGGGTCGACCACTCCTGGCCGTTCTCCACTCACTATCGACCCTAAGAAGGCCAGCGGGCACTTGGTGCTGATGACTCCAGGCCCGTCAGGACTGGCATCAGGAGGGGGCAGAGACGGGACGGGGAGGGTTCTGTCTGCATCTCGTCCCTCAGGGGCCCTCTGACTGTCCGCCCTCTCCCCTTGCGGAGAGTCCCGGGGGCTCCTGCCCAGATGCTGACCGAGCCGTCCGAGCAGTAGCCGGGGGCAGCAAAGGCCGATGTGAACGTGGAGGGAGGACAGAGGAGGTGAGAGGGTGGACCTCTGTCTGGAAGGTTCCCTGGCTCAGTCTTCTCCAGGACAGTCAAGATGTGTGACCTCTTTGGGGTGTTGTTTTTTTTCCCCTTCGCTGCCGTCCAATCGTTTCTGACTCATGGCGACCCTACAGGGCAGGCAGGAGTGGCCCGTGGGTGACAGAGGCTCTCCTCACGGGGGCCAGAAGCCTCGTCTTTCTCCCAAGGAGCCTCTGGGGGTTTGGATCGGCTGAATGGGGCAGCCGCTGCCCCTGAGAATAGTAGGGTGTCTCAGGGCTGTTGAGCTGGGCCCGTGCTCCAGGCTCCCTTAAAGCCTCTTCTCTAGGAAGGGGACAGCCTCACGCAGAGACACGGACTGTGCTCCCTTCCCCTCCATGCCCACAGCACTAAGTGACCCCCACCCCACCCCCGTCACCGCTCTCAGCTGCCCACATGCCCCACCCTCGGCCAGCGCCTCAGACACAGAGGTGGACACAAACAGGCCGGCTATTTCCGACCGACTTCTTCAGGGACACAGCTGTTGCGGCCAGTGGCCCTCTGCCAGGCCCAGCACTTAGTGTTGTCCACCGGGCGAGTCTGGACAGGCCACCTGTGACCCCTGATGGCCTGCCACAGCCGTCGGGTGAGGTCCCCACCCGGGGCTGGGTGGCCATCCTCTGCTCCCCCAGACACGTGGGCTTCACGGAACACAGCCCTGGGTATGGAGCAGCCAGCGGGGCCGGGCAGAACTGCCAGGTGGGCTGCAGGCTGCAAGGTCAGTCGTGTGACCCCCACCAGCTGCTCTGAGGCTGTAAGAGGAGGCTGTCCACTCCCAGAATCCCCGCAAGTCTCTCTCTGGACCAGCGGGCTCAAGCTGCCCACCGTCCGAGCAGCTTGGCACTGCACCCCCTGGCCCACAGCCTCCCAGTGTGCAGGAGGAGGGAACCCCACCTGGTCCCCGCCGTCCTCAAGGTAGAGGCCGCCTTTGAGTCCAGGGTAGCAGCCGCCATGTCCATCCACCTGGGCAAGGGCCTTCCTCCTTTTACCTGCCCCCCCACCCCCCACCTATGGCGGCCTTCTCCAGGGCCCAGTCTCTGCTGCAACTTGTCCAAAGTCCCCCAGGCAAAGTCCCCTTTCCTGGCTTCCAACGAGCCTTATGGCTGCCAACTTCTTCTGGGGAGATGTGTGTGTGTGTGTTGGGGGGCGGGGGGGGTCTGCTTGTGGTGGGGGCCGGGGGTCTGCTTGTTCTGCCAGCCCTTGCCGCTGGAGGGTAGGTGGGCATGGGGGGTTGGACCCACCCTCTCAGCCTCCCGCCCCTGAGGTGAGTGCATGGCCAGGCGGGGCGTATGGAGACCCTGTGTGGACTGCTGCTCCTGTTTCTATTTCTCCGCCCTCTGAGTCCCTAGGGTCCCCAGACGCTGGCCCTGCCATGTTTCCTGGGCTCCGTGAGGGGGGTAGTGTGGCCCTTTCCCTCTTGGAGGGCGGGTTCTTATCCTTTCCCCACCCCATGCACTGTAATCAGGACGGGTGGGGAGGCTCAGAACAGGAATGATGCTTGAAAACGGTGTGGCTTGCACGAAGGGCCACAGCTCTCTCTTTCCACGTCCAGAGACTCCAGACCAGAGAGGGCGGGGCCGTGCGAAGGCGGGAGGGTCAGGAGGTGGCGGCCACAGCTGGTCGGCCGTTCCCTGCTGCATCTACAAATGGGACTGTGGACGGCCAGCAGGCTCATTGGCACCTGGGCACTGTCCCCAGCACCCTCCGAGTGTCTTCCTGAGCCTGATGCCTGCCCGTGCTCCGTCTCCCCTTCCTCTGATCTCCCCAGGCGTCCCACCGGCCTCACAAGCCCCGCCGTGTCCCAGCCCGTTGGCGCATCCACTGGGTCAGTCCATCCCCTAGGAGCAGCCCTGTGCCCTGACCGTCTGCCTCACCTGAGAAGCTCTTCTCTGACCTGGTCCCTCTAGCCCGGAACATGTCCCTGGCTGCAGTCTCGGCGTTTCTGGCTCTGGGGAGCATAAAGACTGTTTGGGGTCCCAAGTCCTCCTCCAGAACCATCTCATTCTCGTGGCCTTCACTCACGGCCGTGCCCCGTCCGAGCTCGTGCTTTGGCCTCGGGGGTTCCCGGGCTGTTTGGGAGTTCCTGCGTGTCCACACACCTGGCCAAGGGACTTCAGCCCCACGCTCAACCAGGGCGGCCACCACAGCAGGTGCGGGCCAGACATCCTGCATGGCCATGCCACAGCCTGCTGCACCCTGAGATCCACGCTTAGCAGGGAGACTGTGTGCATGCGCATGTGTTTCTGTGTGTCTACGTGTGTTTGTGTGTTCCTATGTATGTGTGTATGCATGTGTGCATGTGCTCCTGTGTGTGCACATGTGTGTTCCTGTGTGCATGCGCACCTGTGTTCCATTATGTGCGTGTTCTCTCTGTGAATGTGTTCCTGTGTGTGTCTGTGTGTTCCTATGCATGTTCATGTGTCCTTTTCCTTGTGTGTGCACATGTGTTCCTGTGTGTGCACAAGTATGTTCCATTATGTGTGTGTTCTCTCTGTGAATGTGTTCCTATGTGTGTGCACACGTGTGTTATGTGTGTGTCTATATGTGTGCATGTGTGCCTTTCCTTGTGTGTATGTATGTTCTGTGTGTGCGCACGTGTGTTATGTGTTCTTGTGTGTTCCTGCGTCCCTTCCCTTTCCCTGTGTGTGTGTATATGTGTTCCTGTGTGCGTGCACACGTGTGTTATGTGTTCTTATGTGTCCCTTTCCCTTTGTGTGTACGTGTTCCCGTTTGTGTGCACAAGTGTGTTCCATTATGTGTGTGTCCCATGTGTGTTCTCTCTGTGTGTGAATCTGTTCCTGTGTGGCCCCTGCATACATGTATCCCTGTTCACACGCCTGTTCATGTGCACGTGCACACTTGTTTTGTGACTGAGCGGGTGAGAGAATGAGAGGAGAAGGCTGTGGCAGGTGGTTGTGTCACACCCCTCCTCCCCCCTCCCCTGCAGGCTCTGGCTGCTCTGTCCCTGCCTGTCCTCTGCTCGCCTTGCTCAGGGGCCTGGAGGGGGAGGGCTTGGGTGTCGCTGCCTGGCGTGGCTGCACGCGCAGGCACACGTGCGCAGCCTGTGGATGTCGGGGGCAGTGGGCACCCGGGCTCTCTCCCTTCCCGGAGCCCGTGGCAGGGCGGGCGGGCCCGGCCCGTGGAGGGCAGGCTGTGCGCAGGCATGAATCACTGGCTGTCTCCCGATTTGCGTCAATCAAACCACATGTGAAGAGGCCAGCCATGAGCCAGGCTCGGCTGGCGGTGCGCGTCCAGCTTGGGACCCTGGCCAGGGACAGCCACAGAGCCAGCCTGCCTCGGCTTGCCTGGTGGTCCAGCCGTCGCCCCTGGCCAGGGCAGAGCTGGGGGCGTGGCCCTCGGGAAGGCTGCTTCCTGTGTGAGCCAGGCCGGTGGGCAGTCACCGCTGAGGGGTGTTCACAGGGCAGCAGGGCCGGCCCCTCCCCGCTGAGCACAGCCTGGGCCCTGGGTCCCAGAGGGGCAACACCTGTCCTCCGAGATGCCGGGGGCAGCTCCTCTCAGCCAGCCCACCAGCCTCTGGGGCAGGCCCTTCCTGGGGACACGCTCTCAATGGACTCTACAGAAGCGGGGTTGCTGTGGGTAGCGGGGGCTGGGGGCCAAATCTCCACCCTCCCCACCCCCCCAGGCAAGTTCATTTCTGCATCTGTACCGTAAAGATTACTTTTGTGATGACTGTCATTTAAATCTATGCCACGCATTAAAAAAGCACCCAAAGTTCTCACTGGAAGCTTGGAAAAATAATGCATGAGCGTCGCACCCTTACGCACGTGTACGGGCACACACATGCACCACCTGCACCTGGCCCTTCTTGGGGCACTCTGTTCTCCTGGGAACTGGAGACACTCACAGACCCGTGAGGCAGTGGGGAAGAGCGCGGGCAGGTCCGCTGTCCAGGGCCCAGTGCGGCGCCTTGCCTCCTCCTGGGGGAGGCTGGGCCAGAGTCAGGGCTGGGCCGTGGGTGGGCAGAGCGGGGGGCCCACACTCTCCTTCCCTCGGGGCTGTTGTGGGGACCTGTGTGAGCAGAGACCCTCCTTGACACTGCGCTTGGGGAGAGCCTGCCCCGGTGCTGGCCCCTCGCGCTGGTGGCAGCCGGTGGACCCGTACACGGACTGCCCAGAGTCATGTTGGTGGGCCCGTGGCTGCTGCGCCTCCTCTGCCGGGTCGTCGTGTTGCGGCCTGGTGCAGCCCCTGTGAGCGTGTTCCTGAGCCCCTGTGACTGGGGGCTGGCGGCCCCCAGCGGGTCCCTGCTCTCTGGCTCCAGGCTCACTGTGCCCCCAACCTGTAGGGCCTCAGTACCCCGTGAGGGACAATGGTCACACTATGATGGCTGGGCAGTGACCTCTGCCCAGGCTGCCCTCTCTCTCTGGGGAGCTGTCATCCCAGACCCTGTTTGGAGTCCCAGCAGGACCTCACCTCTGCTTCTGTCAAGATACTGAGGGCGTAGGTGTGGAAAAGAGAACAGGGGTGGGGGCATCCCCCGCGGTCTGGCCTGGTGGTCTTAGGACACTCTGCTTCTGTCCACAAACCCAGCTCTGTAGGCAAGTGGCCCAAGGTGGACTCCAGGTGCTGGCTTATCTGCACTCCTTCTGGAGGGGCAGGTGCAGCCCCCGCCTTTCCTGGGCCTGGTACCCATGACCATTGCTCAGAACCCTCTGCCCACCACAGGAACCTGCACTCCCATCAGCCCTGCTGCTCTGTGACTCAGATGCCCCTGCTTCCCTCTTAGAAGACACGGGGGAGGGAGGAGGTGCTTCATGGACCTACTGATAACCCAGGGGTACCCCCATATCCACACCCCAGCATCTGCTGGGGACCCTTTGTTGTGGACAGCTCTGGGATTAGCACATGGGCCTCTTTGGGGGCCTTCAGCTAGCCCATGCTGAATTTTATACCCCACTGCCTGCAGGCCCGAGCTGGTCCCCTGCAGAGAATGCAGCCCAGCAAGCCAGGCATGTGTGTGCATATGCTCACCTTGAGGCCAGGGCCAGGAGGGGCCTGTTGCCCCTTCTCTTTCAGGGCCCAGAACTGTGAAGGAGTCCTGTTGCCCTGTCTCACACATAACCTGGGCCCTAAAAGGGCCCCATCTCCCCGCTGTGACCCAGGCCCGAGGCAGGTGCCCTGGGGTCTGCTGGGATGTGGTTTCCACAGCGTGGGCGCTGGTGCAGCAGGTGTGTCCTTACAGCCCCAGTGCGGCCTGGCTGGTCTCCAGGGTCCCTTCCCCAGTCCCCCCACCCCCCGTTACAACGGCCTGCCTTTGAACAAACAGGGCATGCAGTCCCCCAGCAGCATCTGGGCTGGTATTTGTCTTGGTTTCCTGGAAGTGAGGCAGGTGTGTGGACTACTTTCGAGGTGTGGCCCTCCCCACCTCTGCATTTCTGCCTCTTCCCCTGCGACCCTCGCCTGGCTGTCAGTCGGGATGGGTCCTGGTTGTAGAACCTCTTCCAGGTCACCTCTGGGCTCAGACTTCATCCTCCCACGCCCAGGACATCTTCTAGTCCGCGTACTGATCTGCCGGCCCCTCACGCTCTTGGCTCAAGGAGGAGTTTGGGCACCAGGCTCCAAGACACCCAGTTCCTCCAACTTCTCCGCTGCTGCATGGGGTGGGGACCCCCGAGGGCTGCCAGGTGCCCCCTCCGGGCCTGAGCATGTGTCTGGCAGACCTGGCTGCACCCCAGCAAAGGCAGGGTTACACACAGACCCACACAGAGGCAGGCGGTGGGCAGCGTGGTGAGGCCCCTGTGGGGTCTGCAGGGCTGGGGTCTAGCCGACTGCAGACACACCTGTCCTGTCCCTGCGGACAACAGAAGACCCCACGGAGGTGCTTGGCTTCGTGGCTAAGGAGGACGAGGGGTCAGGGCCTTGAGGGTCATCTCTGCTGACCACTA
This sequence comes from Nesogale talazaci, assembly GCA_004026705.1. Classification (NCBI taxonomy): domain Eukaryota; kingdom Metazoa; phylum Chordata; class Mammalia; order Afrosoricida; family Tenrecidae; genus Nesogale; species Nesogale talazaci. Next base: position 12,974 of record PVJH01027940.1, read on the forward strand.
CGCAGGTCCCCTCACTGCTTCCTCGATTCCTCCCCAAGTGCGTCGCTGCCAGCACAATGGGGCTGGGGACCCATAAACCCTCGAAGCACCGTGCACCCCAACTCCTCCCCGTCTGCTTTCTGGGTCTCGGCTGGGTGGCCTTGGTGACCGGGCTCTGGCGACCAGCCTCTGGCGTCCACCCCCAGCAGTGCTTACTGGCCCGCCCCCGGGGCAGGGCCCAGCTTGTTCTGGTGCATGACTAACTACAGAAGAGGCAGAGTGGGTCCGTGCTTGCCTGCTCAGGAAAGGTCCACGGCTCGAAGCCCCCGGCTGCTGCTGGACAAGAGAAAGACCGACCGCGTCTTCGTGCCTGGATGGCCTTGGAATCCCTGGGGCCGCTCTGCTCTGGCCCTGCCATGGGCGGCTGGTCTTGGGTGTGAACAGTCACAGGGCTTTGCTGGTCCCCTCTCCCCAGGGGCAGCTCGTGGGTTTCAACCCCTAATCCTTCAGTGAGCAACCCATCACTCACCTCACATCGCTACAGCCAACCGTCCAAAACCAAAGGTGACACCGCTGGGTGGGCGTTGAGCTCACCAGAAGGTCAGTGGTTCTAGCCTGCCCGCCGCCCCCTGCTGAAAGACGAGGTCGTCAGCCCCTGTCAAGACCCGCAGCTTCCCCAACCACAGCCCCGCGTCCAGTACAGAGTGCCGGCAGGCTCTGGGTCCTACATGCAGTTGGCTGCGTGCCGCATCTATGGCTCACAGCTTGGCCCCACCAGGCACCGGGGCAGAGCGAGCCGTCGAGCAGGGCCGCGGGGAGCTGGCCGGGATTGGGTTCCCGTCTTGGTCAGCACTTGGAGCTCAACCTCCCTGCCATCAAGTCCATCTCAGCCACCCTCGGGGAGAGGGTCTCCCGGCCTCTGGGGTTCCAGGCTCCTCTTGCTCCCTCTCATCGAGGGACCAGTGGTTTCAAACTGCTGACCTTGTGGTTCGAGGCCCTGCCGGTCATCCACGAAGGTTAGGTCTGAAACCCTGTGCCTTCTTGTTCATGCCCTTCCACGACTGGCTGTAAACACGCAGGTGCTTCCACTGTGTGTGTGTGTGTGTGTGTTTGTGTGTGTGTGTGTGTGTGTGTGTGTGAGAGAGAGAGAGAGAGAGAGAGAGAGAGACAGTCACCTCCGCGCCATGGACCACTCGCTCACCCACTCAGGTCCCCGGGCCTCTTGCCTGTCCTGCCTGCTCCCTGCCTGTCCTGGTCCCACACACAGGGCAGGCCCTGTGCGCCTGCAAGCTACGGGGCCGTCCTTTGCTGAGAAAGCCCTACACCGGCTCTGGCCACCCCCCTGGGAACTTTGTCCCTGGTCCTGGGACATGGGGGGCTCTTCCACTGCCCACCTCACCTGCCTTGCACCAGGAGCAGGCCCCCAGCTCGAGCTGCTGCAGTAGTCAGGGAAACTGTGGGGGGGGGGGGGCATCGGGTGTGTTCTGAGGGATTAGAAAGTTTCTGGGAAGCTCCATTGTTCTCCTTCCCTATCCTCCACCCTCTGAAGCCCCCCACGCCCATGATGAGGACATTCGGGGTCCCTGCTTGGCTTCCAGAGCGCACGGACAGAGGTGACCAGAATGATGCCTCAGAGCCCCACGCACCTGGACTCCGCCTCCAATCCAGGGTGGGCTGAGTCCCCCAGACCCCCACCCCACCCCTGGACTAAGGTTTGATGAGGAAAGTCCGGGTTGCCGGGTGTTGAAATGCAGTGCAGCCCATGGCTGGGCGTGTAGTTTAGACACAGAGCCCCCCCCCCACCCCCACCCCTGTGAACTTGTCTCTTTAGGAAAAAGGCTTCATTCTTAGACAGCTGGCCTTGGAGGTGGGGTCAGAGCCCTGGGGGCTGGGACAGCCAGATCTTTGTCCTCCTGGTAACCCACTGACCTGCAGTCTCCACTCCCACTCAGAGCAGGTGGGGGACTGGGCGTGCGTGGCTGTGGGGGGAGGACAGTGGGGCTGGCAGTCCCGAGGAGGAGGCACCTTGTGGCCCTGCTATGCCTTTTGTGGGTTGTGGCTCCTGTCCTGTGTGTGACCTGCTCTCTGGGTGGGGTCTCTGGGACTCCCAGGTGATCTGTCGGTGGGGCCGGGTCCTGCTGGCCATCAGGCCCATGCTGGGTCGCGCTTGGAGCTCCGATGTGGTCATCTGCACTCTCGTCAGCGGGTGCCGCCCTTGGGGGAGGGCACTGTGACCCAGCCCAAGCCCCTTACCCCTCTGCCTGCTGGGTGCAGCCGAGTACTGCCAGGGCTGGTGGTCAGCGGGGTCCCTGTGGCCACTCCACTGCCTGGGCCCCAGGTGCCTATGCAAGGTGGGGAGGCTTTGTATCACTGGCAGCATCTTCGAAGGGATGCTGGCCGACAGCCTGGCCTCTCTGGGAGAGGTTGCCAGGGTCTGAGGGAGGGTCCGTGTCCATCTTGGCGCGCTCTCCTCCAGCGTGCAGACATGCCCCGGGTGGGCGGGGGTCGACTCTGGCTGCAACTGTAGGGCTGGGCACAGGGACCAGGGTTCTGTGCGAAGGTTACTGTGGTAGGCCCACTCACTGACAGGGCAAAGGATATTTAATTGTGGGGGTGGGATTGGGGTGAGGGGGCATCTGGCTGTCTAGAGGAGAAGCCGCTTTTCTGGGGGGCCCTGGCGTCTGGGCCAGTGGGGACCCTGGGTGTTTTGGGAACCTCGTGTCTGGGCCAGTGGCAGGATCCTCATTCTCTCTAGGAGGGAGGGAGGGTCTTTGTTTGCAGGAGCTTCTGGCGGTCCAGGCTTGCCTGGTCCTCCCAGGATCCTTCTCATGAGATGCTAGTTTTGGGGGGATCCCCCTCCCCCCACCCGCCTCCTGCCACCCGACATGGGACTGTGGACACAGGTGTCTGGACCAGGCCTCTGCAGTACCCCCCGAGCATGTCCCCTGTGACTGTGGGCCGGGGCTTCCAGGGAGAGGGCCTGAGCCGGCCTGTGGCCCCAGGGCTGTGTGGCAGGAACTGTCTCCCCGTGGCTGGGACTGCAGGTGATGGCGATTCAGCCTCACCCAGAACACCTGGAGAAGGCCCTCACTGGCTTCTTCTCCCATTGTCAGGCCCACCACCTTCTAGACGTTTCCCTCCTGTCTTCCAAAGCGATCTCTCAGCTCTCCGGGAAAAGACACACCTTCTGTCTTTGACTCCGCTACAGAACTCCAGAATGCTGGACTGTTTCTCTCCCCCTTCCCCCCGATGTGTGTGACGAGTGGCAGCCAGCCACGGGGGCTGTCATCCCCGCAAGTGCCTTGTGTCATGGGGTGCAGGGTTCCTTCTGACCCCAGCATGCAGGGCCCCTCTGAGAGCCCCCAAGGGCAGGCGGCTCTGAGGAGTGGGAAGAAGCCACCTGCTGGCCACTGCAGGCCCCTCCAATGTCTGTCTTTGTGGGCAGTGGCCCAGTTGCATAGGTGCTGGGGGGGGGGGGCAGGGGGACAGAGGCCGGAGAAGTGCCCACCCCCACCCCTGCAAAAATAGGGCATCTGAGACCCCTGACCAAGCATCTGAGCTCACCAACATTTGCAGGCCAACTCTGCTGGGGGTGGGGGGGTGGTGTGAAGGGAACCCTCTTCTTGTGGATCTGCAGCAGGGAGGCCACCCTGAGTCAACCCCTTCCTCCCTGCCCACCACCCCACCCCGTGCCCTTCTGGGAGCCCCTGTCCCCTTTTCTGACACCCCCGCCCCTGGGGGCAGGAGCTGGAGGCCCCTGGGCCCTGTGTGCTGCCGGCTGCTGGTGGCCCTTCTGTAAGAGTTGACACGAGTTTCATCAGGCCCTCCCCGAGACAGACGCACAAACCCTCAAGGACACCCCACCTCCTTCTGCAAGGGGAGGCCTGCCGGGACCTGCTCGCTCTATCTGTCTGTCTGTCTGTGGGGGGCGTGTGCTGATGGGGCTGTCTGTCTGTCTGTCTGTGGGGGACGTGTGCCGACGGGGCCGGCCTCCCTGGCTGCAGCAGCTTTCCCACTGTAGTCCTCACCATTTCCCCTGATTTCCCGTCCACCTCCCCGCCTCCCTGTCACTGGGAGCTGTGGTTGGCTCGGGAATGAATCCACCTCCAACGAGTGTCCGGAGCATGTGCTCGGCTCTCCCCGGAACATGTGGATTCCGCCTCCTCTCTGCGGGTCCCACGGGGCCGGCCCACCGCTCGGGACAGGGCTGCCTTCAGGATTTCCTCGCCCAGGCCACCGACTCTCCCGGTATCCATCCAGCACACAGCTGCGGTGCCCCAGGTCTGCCTCTGTGGGTGCAAACCAAGCCCCACTCACCGGCTGGGTTCTGGCACGAAGGGACCGAGACAGGGTGTCTGACGACGGGGAGTCTTTCCGGGAACTCTCTGCCTCTGGAGCCCCGAGGGAGGGGCCACTGGCTCCTGCTTGCCATGGAGGGTGGGCTCTACTGGGCTGTGGTCCGTGGGCGGTTCACCACAAATGCGGTCCTTCCAACCCAACTGCCCCTGGGAACGTCGACCAACCGTCATGGAGCCCCGTGTGGGGTCCCTGTGCGTCGGAGTGGGCGTGGTGGCAGTGGGTCTGGGGTTAAACGATGCTTCTGTCACGTGCTGTCTGCACCCCAACCTCCCCCCCCCCCCACCAAGGTAAACAGTAAAATGCCGGAATGACAGCTTACGACGTGGAAACTGAGTCTCAGGGTCAGGGCTTGGGGGAGTGTGATCTGTGAGCCAGAGACCCTGGGCCAGTCGGGCCTCAGACTGTCTGCCTGGGGTCAGCTGCTGGCACGGCAGAGGCCACCACTCAGCCCTGCCAGCAGGAGTTAAGCCTTCTCTGCAGAGCTTTCTAGAATGTGCTATGGGACCAGCTTCCACTGGCCACCTGCACACAGGTTCCCGCGAGGGTCTCTGACTCAGCTGGCCCTCTGTCTCCCCCACCTTGGTTCGAGTTGGGACCCCACCTCACCTCCACCCCCAACCCCCACTCACCCTGCACCAGGCCAGATGGGGCCTGGGCATGGCTGATTCCAGACTGAGTAGGGACAGTGAAGAACCGGCCGCCCACTGAGGTCCTAGGAATGTATGCCTCATCCCCTCCCCCAGCTGGCAGTGTCCACACGAGGTCCAGACTGCTGGCCACCAGCAGAGGACTCCCTGGGTCCTTGAGGCGGTGCCGACCGTTCCAGGCGCCCTCAAGCGACCACCTGCTGACCCTCCTCAGAACCACACCGGGGCCCAGAAACCTGCATTGAGAGCAGCAGCCGTGAGGGCAGGAAGGTGGGGGCAGCAGGTGAGCCTGGCTGCTTCTCCAGGGCGGGTGGTGGCCTCAGTGAGTCAGACCCCCCAGGCACCAGCCACTAGGGCTGCCCCTGGCCTGTGTGCTGTGTAAGGCCAGGTCAGGACTGTTCTCAGTGGCCCCCGCAGAAGGGTCTGGCTGCCACCAGCCCCGCCTGTGATGGAGACGGAGGCTTTCTGACTCTGTTTAACTCCATCACCTGCTGTGGCCTGTTTCTGACACCTCCTCCCGCCCCTCGGGGTTCAGCCCTCACTGATGGGCCGAGGTACCACGCCCCTCCACCCTCTCCAAAGCCAAGCCCCAAACCAGATGCGACACCATTGCGTCGATGCGGCCCAGAGGCCCCTGCAGCACAGGACAGCACGACTCCGGTTGGTGGCCCGGCCTGCGACCGCAGGAGCAGAAAGCCCCACTGCTCTCCCTGGAGCGGCCCGTGTTTTGAACAGCTGGGCTCAGCGTGCAGGCGTACGGGGCAGGCCTTCCGCTTGCTGACAAGGGGCGGGCGGGGCGGGCGGGCTGTGTGCGGGCCTGGAAAGACCAGCAGCTCCGCGGCCGAAGGGTGGAGTTGAACTGCTGATCTTGCGGAGAGCAGCCCGTTTCTCGGTTGTGGACTTGCGCGAGAGCCTCCCGTTTCTGGCTTGTCGGGAATGCTGCCTGGGGTCAGCGGGCCTCTCCTTGCAGGGCCCCGTCCTCTGCCTTGGCGGGGTCCAGCGGCATCTCTGACCACCACCAGTGACGTCCCAGATGTGGCCACGTCCCCTTGGGAGGAGGAAGGAGAACCACAGAGGTGCCCTCCTGGTGCCCCCACCCCACCCGACCTGCATCTTTCTCACCCAGAGCTGCAGCGCGGCCCGTGGCTCTGAGAACTGGCTTCGGGTCGTGGGCCCTGCTCGGCCTCTGTGTCCCTGTGCCGGCCTCCGGGTTCCGCCCTGTTTGCTGCCTGCAGGACCCGGTTACAATCACCCATTTTGATGGTGGCAGTGGACATGGCGCTGCCCTTGGTGTCTGACCCTCTAATCCAGGGCCTTGGCCGTGGTTGTGGTTAGGTTTGGCACATTTGGTTCCATTCTTAGTGCTTCTGCCCATCCTGCCGCCCTCACAAGCATTCCTTTGTCAGAGTCCACGGTAAAGGCCACTGTGTCCATCCACCCTGCCCAGCGTCTTCCTCTTCCTTGCTGCCTGCCTGCTGAGGAACGCTGCCTGCTGTGCTTGGTCCATCCACACTGGGACTCACTGCAGCCCTGCCGGCCTCGGAGGCCCAGCTCCAGCGGAAGCTTCATCAACTCTGAGCTCTGACCCGCATTACTGTCTGTCCTCACTGTCCATCCTCACTGTCCTCACTGTCCTTCCTCACTGCCTGTCCTCACTGTCCTTCCTCACTGTCCTCACTGTCCTTCCTCACTGTCTGTCCTCACTGCCCTTCCTCACTGCCTGTCCTCACAGTCCTTCCTCACTGCCTGTCCTCACTGTCCTTCCTCACTGTCTGTCCTCACAGTCCTCCCTCACTGTCCTTCCTCACTGCCTGTCCTCAGTCTGTCCTCACTGTCCTCCCTCACTGCCTGTCCTCACAGTCCTCCCTCACTGCCTGTCCTCAGTCTATCCTCACTGCCTGTCCTCACTGCCCTTCCTCACTGCCTGTCCTCACAGTCCTCCCTCACTGCCTGTCCTCAGTCTATCCTCACTGCCTGCCCTCACTGTCCTTCCTCACTGTCCTCGTTGCGAGGCATGGTCTGGGCGTTCATGCCCCCTGTCTGCCCTTTGGGGTACCCCTCTTGTCCTGGAGCTGTGCTCCTCCTCCGGCCCTGCTCTGTGGCTCTGTGTTCTCACCACGCGCAGAGTAGAGATGAGTCACTGTATTTATCTGTTTCCGTCCAATCTGGGAGCCTTTGTCTTTCCTCGAGAGTCTTCAGTCCAGAGAGCGCCTTCCACCACAGGTGCTCAGCATCACCCCACCCTGCGGGCGGCCGGCCCCTGTGCTTAGCTGTCCTTGCGGGTCCTTCCTGTGGCAGCGTTGGGCCATTGGGCCAGTGTCGTTTTGCAAGGATGTGAATATTCATTGAATGCGTTCACACGTTTCAGCCCCTCCACTCCCATCCTCCACCCACCCAAGCACCGAGTTCTTCCTTTAGGAGGGGGATGTCTGCTGGTGCGGGCCCGCCTTCACTCCCAGGACCTGCGCTCCTCCCCTCCGGGGAGGGAGCTCCCCGCTCACACTACTAATGCTTGGCCAGAGTGGCGACTGTTGTACCTCCTTCCCCTCGGGCCCCCTGACTCCTTGCCAGGGCTCTCCCCCTGGGGGCTTGCCTGAGAACGCCCCTTTGAAGCCGCTGCTGGAACATCATGGGGTGAAGCCCCTTGACAGTGCCTTTTCCTGGGAACCCCAACATCTGGCGCACCACAGGGCCACTTTCTGTTGTTTGTTCTTTCTGTTTGTCGTAATGCTAGCATTGTCTTTTCTGTGTCCCAGTGTGTGTGTGCACACGCGTTCTGCACTCACTGGAAGCCCCATTTGCTAACTCTGTTGATACAATGAGGGGCCTCTATGATTCCATCCCGGGCATTGATACAGGCCCGTCCTTCTAGGCGTGAGGGCTCCAGCAATCACTGTGACCCCAGGACCTGGTGTTGCCTTGAGCTGAGTGCTTATCCCCATGGAGGGCCTGTCCCCCCTGTTTTTAGAGCTTAGCCATCCCCAGAGTTCTGTTAGCATTCCAACCTACCCGCCCTCCCCCCATCCCCTGGACCTGGAATGCGTTCAAGAGATGGGTTATTGGGGGGTGGGTAGTGGCTGGGAGAATCCACAGATACCACTTCAGGGCAGGGGGTGGGCAGGAAGCAGCCCCAGAGGCACTCGCCTCACCTTCCTGTCCTAGCCAGGACCTGTAGAGTCTTTTGTTAACGTACTAGTGCTTTCTAACTTTTTTTTGGGGGGTGGGGGGCATCACTGCTCTCCGGCGGTGGGAGTAGGAGGCCCAGCCCCACTGCTGGAATTGAACCTCCGTCCCAGTGGGCCGCATTCCCGCACACAACCACTACGCCACCAGGGCTCAGCCCGTACTAGTGCTTTCTAAGGGAATTCACACACACACACACACACACACGCACACACACACACACACGGTTTTCTGATTGTCCTCCATTGCAGGGCTGAGCCAAATGACCTTTGGGCCCTGTATCATGCTCTGCAGGACTTTATTTCTTGCAGGCCTGGTTCTCCATCAAACATTGATGTCTATCTTGTCAAAGGCAAATGAATGTGGGGAAGAGTGGCCAGAGGTGCTGATCCCGTCCATGGGCGATTGGTCTGTGCGTGTGATGCTGAGTTAGCCACCAGGTGATGGGTGGACGTCAGAGGGGCCACCGTGTCGCTGGGTTTGTCACTCACCTGGATCGCTGGGGGACCATGCTTTGTAATGGTGAGCTTATGTGGGAGTCGGTATTTATTTAGGGGCAACTTCTCTTGTTCTCTTGGCCCTTGCTTTGGGGATGGTGACCCGTCTGCTTCCTTACGGTGACGTGGGAAATTTGGCAAGACCAGTGGTTTGAGACCAAGCTCGTGCCTAGGACTCTTTGTTGAGGAGACACTTGGGCTTCTGGTCAGTCTTTCTCACAGAATCTATTTGCCATATGGAGCATCATTCGTCTTTTCAATCATTCATCTATCCATCCACCCACCCATCCATCCATCCACCCTTCCCATCCATCTTTCTGCCCATCTGTCCATCCAACCATCCATCCTCCATCCACCTACCCATCCATCCACCCATCCCATCTATCTTTCCACCCATCTATCCATCCATCCATCCACCCATTCATCTGCGCATCCATCCATCCATCCCTCCCTCCCTGCATCTGCCGGTCCATTGGGTTCCACTTTGGCGGAGCTGGGACATTGTTTTTGAGCAGCGAGACAAAATGAACAAGGCCTTGTCTGCTCGCTGTCCATGAGAGGCCTGTGCCTGTTAGAAGGTCTTGGGGTACCAGAGAGCCTTGGGGACCTTTCCCTGCTTCTGCCTGCTAGGAGCAAGCAGGACGAGGGGCTACATACATCTTCCTGATGGTGCCCGGCCCCGCTGGGGCTGGTTAGGGCAGCCTTGTTTCCCTTCCCAACATGTGTTATTCTTCTGAGTGCATTTTCCCAGCAAAGGGAATTTATAAAAAGCAAGTTAATTCCCCCTTCGTTAAAGTGATTTAAAAAAAAATGAGAAAGAATAAAACTAAAAAAATTTTTTTAAAAGCAAAACAAACAAACAAACAAAACCCTCCCACAACAGCAGACCATCTCAGACGTAAATGCTGGGAATTGTTTTTGTTGTTGTAGTTGTTTGTCTGTTTCTCTTCTGCTGGTGGAGTTCCCTCCCTGGCCGGCCAGGCAGGCTCTGGGGGACTTCTCTGTGGGAGCCGTCCTCCGCCTGCCCAGCAGCCGGGACACACTTGAGGCGCTCAGCCCAAACTACAAAGCCGGCTTTGAGGGTGCGAAGCAGATGCTGTTTTCATTAAAATAAAAGGCAAACACAATATTTGCATTAATGGAGAGGCTCTGTGAGCGCATTAGCATAAAATGGTGGATCATTTTCCAAGAACTGGTTTCTTTTAACTCATTTCCGATGGGTGGGGGGGAAAGGGGGACTAGCCATCTCTGGCTGATTGCTCCCCACAAAGCCTGCTGCTTTCAAAGGCTGGTTCTCTGACATGCAAATGCGGTGTCAAGTGCAGCCTGAGAATGGCCCACGTGCAGGGCGCAGCCATTTCCTCCCAGCTTTGTGTGGCTGAGCGTGGGGCTGGCGAGCTATTGCTGAGGAACCAGCCTTGTGCACATGCGGGCAGTGCCGCCCCCAGGGCCTGGGCAGCCTCTCCGATGGCCTGGGGCCGTTACTGCAGTGAGAGCCGAGGGAAGCAGCCAGGTTGCAGCAGACCCCAAGTCCACCCCAGCCCCGTCGATCCTGAAATACAGAGATCCCAGACCCTGGTCAGACATTCCCCGGGGAAGCTCGGCTTCCGTGAGGCCCCGGCACGGTCAGAGCGGGTCCAACTGGAGAGGGCAACAGTTCACGCCCAGCTGGTGCCACCGGCACCCGGCGGGAAGCCAGCGCCTCCTCTGGGCCTCGGTTCTCTTTTAATCTTGGTGCGTCTTCACGAGAAAGTTACCTGCTGACCTAGGACATGCACGCGCGTGCACACACACTCAGATCTACTCACACACACCCACTCACATCTACTCACACCCACCCACACACACACTCAGATCTACTCACACACACACAAGACAAACTCAGATATACTCACGCACACACACATTCAGATATACACACACACACACACACACACACACACGACTCGCAGACTCACACCGTGGGCTGAGAGTGGCACGGGCCTGCTCTGTGGCTTACTGTGCATGAAGTCTGGTTGGCACCAGCGGCCCGGTCTCGGCCCTTGGTCTTGTTCTCGCCTCCATTTAGAGCCAACAGCTGTGTCCGTTTCTGTTTGCGTTTCTGTGCTCAGCTGTTTTCCGTCAGCCCTCCTCTCCCATGCAGGGAAGCTCTCCTGCCCTCTCCCCCTCGGCCTCCAGGGAAGGGTGGCGCCTGACACACACACCCCACCCTGTCCTGCCCGGGGCGGCATCTGCGGCCCTCTCCCTTGGCCAGGTTCTGCTGGACCTTGCGTGACCGGTTCCCATGTGTCGCTGGGCATTCTCAGTGTAAGCAGTGGTGTCAGGAGAGTCTTCCCTCCTCCTTGCAGATAATCCCCCTCCCCTTCTCCCCAGCGTTCTCCTGCACCCAGGTCGGTGCTTTTCCTGGGCCCCAGTGCCTGACCTTGGGGCCATCCAACCTCCCCCGTCCCATACATACACAGTGGACTCTCCCCACGCCCCTTGCTCTGTCTCTGAGCCTCAGTAACCACTAAGAGCCTCAGCCTCACATTCTTGAAGCTGCACTCAGCCTGGGGAGCCCTGGGGCCCTCTCCTGTCCACCTGGGTGTCCTGGCTCCTGGCCCAAGGAACCCGAGGCCAGGTGCTGGAGATGCATGTACCTGTGTGGACACCTGGTCTCTTTTCCTGCCTCTAGGCTGACCTCACCTCTGTGTGGGGGATAGAGTGGGGTAGGGACAGTTCAGAAGCCGCCGTGGTCCCTGCGTACCTGCCCAGCAAGGTCCCCCCAGCACTCACAGCCACCCAGGCCACTCTGACCCTCAGGGCATAGAACTGGGTTCTGAGAAAGTCCGCTCTCTCCCGTAGAGTTCCTGCTGGGTTCCAACCTCTCCACCCTCCTCTCTTCCTGTGGCTGACCGTGCTCACCTCCTGGGTCCCTCCTGTCCGATTCGCGGCCGGGTGGGACACAACCCCCGTGCGTCTCCCTCACAGCTCTCTCCTTCTTTAAGCAGGGCGTCCTCCCTGCCCAGGAGCCTGGCTGGGGAGTGCAGGGTGCTGCCGTTTCAGGGTGTCTGCTCCTTTGCTTTCTGTGGACCCCCTTGCCCATGAGCTTGTGCATCTGTAGACGCAATCGGGTGAAGCCAGGCCCCCCGGGGGGGGGGTGGGTGATGGACTCTGCGGAGTCCAGTGCAATCCTGCGGGGGGTAGGAGGGGTGGCACTGGGCTCAGGGTACCCACTCTGCCTGGCCCAGTGCCCGGGGCACAGGGGCTTTGGCCTTGGCCTGTGTCTTCTTCATCCTGGAAGCTGGACCAGCAGAGCAAGGCCTGGCCATCTGCTTGTACACAAGGATCTGAGTCGTGCAGACCTGTGGTAGTGTGCGTCTGTGTGCGTATGCACGTGTGCACGCTCCTGCTCTCAATTCAAAATGAACCCCTGTAAAAAGTTCAGAGACGATTGCAGCCTTGATTTTGGGAGGGGAGTGGGAGAGGATGGTGATGTTTCTGTTTCTGGAAACCACACAGCTTTCAGAATTTGGAAAGGATGGGCTTTGCAGCGATTCCTGCACGCTGGTACAGGGGGCTGGCTGCGCTGGCTGTGTGGGCGGCGCTCTGAGGAGCTGGGGGAGGGAGACAGGCACCCTACTCAGCTGCCCTCTCCTCCCAGGGGTCTCTTGTTGCTGTTGGTGCTATGCAGTCAGGATGACCCATAGCGATCTGCCCGACCCAGCACACGGGGAACCACCACTGGGGACACACACACACACACACACACACACACACACACACATTGCCTCCCGACCGCCCTCATGCCCACGCCCATTGTGTCTGTCCACCCTGCTAAGCCCCTTCTTTCCTTCTTTCCTCCTTTCCTCTGCCCGTCCGCTCCACAACGTGTGACGCCCTCCCCCAGGGACTGGGCTCTCCTGACATGTCCCAAGCTGTCAGCTGGAGCCTGGTTGCCCTGCCTCTCAGGGTACCTCTTCCCGGACGGACTCCTGGGCAGCAGCGTGGTACTCTCAGCCCGCCCTCTGCACCCGCGCCACAGTCCAGTGGCTTCTGTGCTTCAGCCCTCCTTGCTCCCCAGTGGACGCTCATGGGCAGGCAGGGCTTTTGAAAACACCGTGGCTGGATCAGGCACATGCGGTCCTCACAGGAGAGCCTGCCCTTCCCCCCACTTTAGGGAGTCCCGTGCAGCGGGTCCCCCAGTGCAGCTTCTCGCTGTGTCTGCTGTTTCCGTGAGCATCCAGGGTGGCCTCAGCAAGGGGAGACCCTTGACCGCATCTCCCTTGTCCACCTATCGTGACAACACCCTGCTCCCTCCTCCCCAGCCGGCAGCCCTTGTTCTGTCCGTCCACCCGTGGACCAGTTTCTCGTGAGCACAGGCAGTGTGCTAGAACTCCCACGCGCCTCAGACCTGTCCTAGCTAGTGATGACCTACATGGCCCAGTGCCCTGCTGCCTGTGCCGGCCAGCACCCTCAGTCAAAGGCACCCCCCCCCCCAATTACATAGATGACACAGAGGGAGGAGATATGCTGTCAGCCCTCTCCCTGCTCAGCAGCCCCTCCAGCATAGACCCCTGTCCCTGCAGCACCTCCTGTGTCCTTGGAGACGCCAGGAGTCCCAGGGCCCCCTCCCCTTCCCCTGATGTAGATACTGACCCAGCCCCGCTGCACCCCACCCCTGCAGCCACGTGCTGATGTGGTTCTGCAGGTGAAGTGGGGCGGGGGGGGGGGCACTACTCTGCTGTCCTGATCCCAGAGGGGCCGGACTCTTCCTGTGGCCAGCCCCGCCTGTCTCCACTGCCCGCATGCCCTGCGGTGGCTGGAACATGCTAGAGCCAAGAAGGGGGCCCGCCTATCCAGCTTGAGCAGGGTGCCCTCTGCCTGAGGCCCCAGGAAAGCTGCGTCTCCCTGGTCAGGAGGCTGCCTGGTGTCCCTGACCATGATCCTGGCGTCCTGTCCCTCCAGGCAAGGCCCACGCGCTGCCTGCTGTTGGGGACAAGGCTGCACTCTCCGTCTCGGGGCCAGTGTGGTGGGCTGGGGCTGGACAAGCTGCCCAATGGCTGCAGCTTCTGTGGCCATCAGGAGCCACCTGTGTCTCCCCTTGGGGTCACGTGTGGGGTCTTCTGTGCCCGGTTGCAGAAGGGCCTTCCCATGCTGCCATCTCCTAGAGGGGCAGGGGCCAGCCTCTCTCTGTGGTCAGGGAGGACCTCAGGAATCTCTGAACACCCCCAATCTCATCTGCCCCATCGTCTCTGCTAAGAAACCCACTCTGTACCCCTTCTCACCCACAGATTGGAAGCCTGTGGGGCATCTGGGGCAGCTGTCTTTTGGGGTGTAGAGGGCCCCACCTTTTTTCTGGGTGTGGCTGGAGAAAGAGCAGCCCACCACTTTACCCGCTGGGCCCTGGGGGCTGCTGAGCCACTGGCAGGCAGGTTGCAGTCTGAGGGGGAGGGGTGGAGTGCAGGGCACGATTCAGCCCCTGAAGGTTAGGCGGGGCCCGGCCCTGGTTCTTCCTCAGCCTCCACCATGCTGCATGCCGCCCACAGCCCGCACAGCCTGTAGTCACCCCAGCCTGGGCACTTAGAGGGCTCAGGCCTCCCTCCCCATGAGCTGCCTACTCCCCTGTCCTGCCCCAACCCCAGACTCCCCGACACTGGTGCTCCGGTCTCGGCTGCAGGCATGGCCGGTGCTGGCCTCCCAGGCAGCTTCCGCTGCTGGCTCTGCTGGCACACTGGGGAGTGGTTGGGGCACCACCGCTGTCCTGGAGGGCAGAGAACCCTTCTGGAGCTCGGGCTTCCTTCACTCCCCAGGACAAGGGGACACTGTAGCAGAGCAGACACTGGACGGACAGACAGGGCTCATGCCTTCCATCCAAGGATGGCGCAGGCCCCGTGGGTCCTGGACAATCCTGTCCATGCAGGCTGGTCCTGCGCTGGTCTCTGTCCCTCTGACTGCTTGGCATTGGGTGGCGTGGGGTCAGCCACCAGCGAAGTGGCCGGTACTCCTCATGCGTGGACTCTGGCTGTGACGGAGAGAGGGCAGGCCAGTTGGGGGAGGGGGGGGCGGGGGAGGGGCCAGGGCATGTGGTTGCAGGGACACAGCCCCCACCATGTCCCTCCCCTGCCCAAGTCCCCAATGCAGAGGGGCCTTTGCGGAGGGTGGCATTCTGTGAGCCCCTGGGGCACCCTGGGCCTTGTTCCTGCCCAGGAGGCACCAGCGTGTCCCTCCATTCGGCGGCTGCCCTGGAGTCTCCTTCAGGGAAGAAAGTGGCTGGACAAAGGCCGGGAGTGGCTGAGAAACTGCCCCCGACCACCAGGGATCAGACCCATGCTTTGTCCAGCCTCAGGAACGCTGGCCAGTGCACAACCCCTC